>JADAZS010000110.1:0-163824 GCA_014872975.1 Diaporthe citriasiana | reverse complement strand
TAAGGTTTATTTATATTAAAAATATTATTTTTATAATCTAATAACCTTTATAATTTTTATAATTTAATAACCTATATAAGGTAAGAAAATAGGCTATAAAATAAGTTATATATAGTTAGATTAATAGGTATAGGTAGTAAGTTTTTTATATTACTGCCTATAGTAACTATAGGGGCTATCTACTAGTAAGTAAGCAACTAAAGGGTAGATGAGTCAGCTGAAACACAGGATCCTTCCCGGGCAACCAGTTGACAACATGTAGTTTCCTTTGTCTTCACTCTGACTCCCCTATCTTCATTCTATTTTTTATACTTATAGGCCAACAGCTTAATTCCAACACACGAGCTGGGTTGATTGATGCATAGGTTGAGCGACAGCACATGTCCACACAGACTCAGTACTGCAGTCAAACGATTATCTATCCAACATCAACCTTTCGTCGAAAATCATCCGTGCAGACGCGATATGGCAGATAAGCGCAGACGCACTGCTTTTGCCCCTCCCCTTCCGCGAGTACATGGGCCAAAACTCCCGCCGTTTTCTGTCACCGGGAATGCACAGATCGATTTCATCAAGCCTCTGGGCCAATCTGAAGACCAGGACGCTTGTGTATGGGAGGTTAAGATTGAGGGCAAGAGATATGCTTTGAAGATGGTGAGTCAATATCTGAAACTCTTGGAAATCAGGCACTGACCTGTCAAGTTCCCCTTTCGCTCAAAGGATTACTGCAGTGGAACTGCTGAGTTCCTCACTCGTGAGCTAAAAAAAGAAGAGTCTTACGTTGATTATTATGACCCTTTCAACTGCGAATGTCGAGTCTATGGGCGGCTGAGAGATGAGAAGCGCCAAGACCTGGCCGTTCGTGCGTATGGGTACCTTCTCCTGACGCCAGAACAAGAGCGACTCGTTGCTGAAAAGGAGACTGGGGATCCCCAAACGCAAAAACTCGAAAAATTAAACGGAAATGGCTTCTGGGAGCGATGGGAGGAACACCGAGGTCAGCCGGTCCGGGCCATCGTCAAAGAACTAGTTGTTCTGAATCTAGGTAAAACTGGCCCTTTGGAATTTCAAGTATCTCACATCCCACAGATGTGGAACAATCTAGACACACTCCATTCTTTAGGCATTTTGGTACAGGATATCCACTATACGAATTATCTCAGGGGGAAACTTGTTGATTTTAGCCGGGCCTAGACAATATATCACCCCAGCCTCGATCTCATTACGCCAAACTGCTATCAGGCTGTCCGGAAGACTGAGGTTCTCGATTTAGAACAGCTGATTTATAATTTCTGGAGCCAGAATCCCTCGATTGTCCCTGAGAATTTTCAGCTACCTCAAGGCTTACTCAACTGCACCGGTCGTAACGTTGCTTGTGGGGAGAGTCCTCGGGAGTACGACTGGCGGGCCAGAGAGGAGGAAGTCTTCGTGCCCGAAGAGCTATTTAGTTGAATAAGTGGCATGAATTGGCTCCTATACCCAAGTGATAGGTGATTTAATCCCGAAGGCACCAACTGGTGCCAACTGTATGCTTTATATATGATAGTGGCTATCCCTCCATGTGACAAAGCGATGATCATGAGCCTTTTGAGCTGTCTGACTGCCTCTGGATATGTCAATTCCGTTAGGCTTTATTCATCGAAAATCTGCAACCAGCGATTCAATGCCCAGTCCTGGTCATTCGCATAAGGGCCAGTATATGTCTAGGCCGACCCTTAACTAATGTTGGATGGATCTATGCCAGCACCATATTCCTGTGGATAATACCTTATGCTGTTATGATCTACGATCTTTCGCCTACTCCCTACCTGTAATGATACAGAGCTACTATATTAAGCGCACTCTAAGAAGGTAGAACTATAATTTTAATATATCTTCCTATATAGGATCCTTTCTGAAAGCTATAACGGCGCTTGTGCTTGAGGCTTAGGGGCTTTAGAGCACAGGTATGTCGAGTTCGAGCTTCGGAGCAGTATCACTCTAAACTGCACGTCGTCGCTTCATACACATCTGACAGGGCGAGGGTGTTGCCAAGTTTGGCTCAGCGGATGACCATTCATGGGATGCGCACCTTAAGCGGGATTCAGCACCTTAGATGCTGTCAAACCAGCCTTGGAAGTCTGCAAAGTCTCATCGTCCGAGGTTGATGCTATCACTGTCCGGCGCTAAAGTGGCGGGATACTCAATTGGGAGGGGGTTTTAAGAGCCCAATTTACCTGGAATATATTGGCCTTTTTTTATAGCTAAGTAAGCTATAATTTAAAGTAAGTGTATAAAATATTAAGGAAAATATAGATAAGAAAATAAGTAGGAAAAGATTAATAGATTAAAAAATAGTAAAAAATAAATTAGAAAACTAATAAAATAAATTTCTTAAACTTTCTTAAGTTTTATTATATATAGCTTTAAATAATAACTATTAATCTTTTTTATATTAATATTCTTTTAGAAACTTTTATTTTATATTATATGTTTTAATATTAAGCTATATGTATTTATACTATACTATTATTATTAATAAACTATTAAGTTTAATATAAACTAGTTTCCTATAAAGGCTAAAGCTATTATAAGCTACAAGCTCTAATTTGGAGCTATTAAGTACTATGTTAAAGTGTTTTCGCTATGTGACTCAGGCCTTAAGATTATATATTCTATTTTAAATAAGATAGAAGTTAAATTAAAAAATGAATACTAATTCGCCTAAGACTACTACACGCGGCAGAGGCACAGGAGGCACAAGACCACCCGAATAGGCACGCGCGGCAGCGAATATCAGGAGAAAATGTCTACTCAATACCCTAAGGTGACGCTTTAAGCATCAGTATGCGAAGCCCGGGCAGCACCTCAAGGGCCGATTTGTCCACCAATTGGGTCTGGGATGGACTAAATCCTGTACGCGCTGATGACAACAGGATACCTAGGGTAGTTTTTTAGACGTAAGAGTAATACGGGATGATGGATTTATATCTTAAACACAGTATAGAGCCGCCGACGCTCTTTACATGAGCTTATCACCATCACAGAGTCTTCGTTCCGATCCAAATAGGCCCCGTGGTACACGTTAGGAAGTCGCCTTGGCGATCGCATGTCGCTTGAACATAGCCTACGCCAACCGCGTCGAGGGAGCTGGGATTTTGTTAGTGGCTGACTCTTCACAGTGATGTTATCCAAGACTCCACTTACACCCCATCGCACTGCCAGTGTTGGGTGACCGTGAGCGTGTCCAGCTTCCTATCGAAGACGAAGTCTGCCGCGCTACCCGAGGCCTCGTCCGCGGCGACACAGGTACCGCTAAACTTGTCGTCCTCGACATTCCCAGTGTTGGTGCAGTTGAAGGAATCCGCTGCTTTATTTCTCATGTTTCTCAAGACAAAAGCGGGACCTGTATCGGTTTTCGGTGGGTCGGACGACGACGAGCCCGGTGGCAATTCGTACTGCCTTGTCCACTTCTCCACCTGCCACGATTGATATGTGTTTGCGCTACCTGGACAGTTACTACCTGGCTCTTGTGGGGTCGGGCCTCCTTTTGTAGTAAACCCCATCGAATCGCTGGGAACCAGCGCGCATGCCTTGCCGCCCTCGTCGGTCGTCGCACAATTCATGTTCAGGGCCAAAATTCCCGTCGCGAGGCCATCAACCCTAGCAGTTGTGTCAGGTCTCATTAGTAATTTCACACGGCCAGAAACGTGATGGGATACTTACCCTTGCGCATCGGAGCAGGCGAAAGTATGTGAGACATACATCGTACGATTCACCCAGTCCATGGCGAAGGAGACGGTGGTGTCGTCGGCGAAACCGTTGCCGGCCCAGATGCAATCGCTCCAGACGATATTATCTCCGCCATCAGCCCACCCCTGCCAAGCCTCCGGCCAGGAAGCCACACATTCAAAGAATGTGCCGTAAGACCTGTTGGTCGGCACTATACTGACTGCCACGATCGCAGACCCGCCGACGTTGCTCGGGTCTGCGCCATCGTATCTCGCATCACTCACTCGCCACTGGTACGTCGATGTACCATTGCCACTGCCGCAAACTCTGGAGGCGCCTGCCGTCGAAGACAGGGCGAGTACCGAGATAGCTGCAGTTAAAAAGTACAACATCGTGACAACTTATAGCGGTTGAGATCTCTTTTTGTCCATATGTGCTTGTTGAACTGTTCAGTTTCTGGTTTTCGTGGTTCCATTCATCAGTCAGGAGTCCAGGACTCACATATCGCTCAGCCGATGAAATAATATGGAGCTCAGTCCCTTACCGTGCTGTGCCGCCGCATTTAAGTACCGAGGCTTGGTCGTCACACTTTAATATGGGCTTCCAGAAGGATAATCGGTCGCATTCTACCGCTTCACGATAAGAGGACGATATATATTACGAAAGCCAATAGTGGTATTTCGTTAAAGCATACACAGCACTCATGGGGCATACGTATGGCCGCTCTCACATGGTCAATCCATCAACGTGGAGAAGAAAATCCTCGCCGAGCACACACAGCAGGGCGACTCATGATGATCCTGGATTCTGCCTAAACTGCGACGGCTGTGACGGGCTTTGATGTAACGCCGAGGGTCTTGTGTTTTGCGGAAATAACCTCTTTTGATGAGTTGGCATTTTTTTCCGGTTGATCTAGTAGCCCCGGCTACAGGTCGTATGGAACACGACCGCAAGTTGGCCATCATCGAGCCGCTTGATATCTGCCGGCATCCCAAGCGATGTTGTATGCAGCCCGTTGTGCGAAATCACACAGATAAGAGAAGGGCCTCAGAATAGAAAAGAATAACTCGTTGTGAATATTTATGGATAGGATGAGGACGCATATTAACAGAGCAGTTCAGAGTCTTGCCAACACCAGTCCAACCTCAAGCTATTTCTCGGAAGACCAATATTGAACATCTCAGCCACAGCCACAGCCTAACAACCAGCATCTGTCCCGAATCACCGAATTGCGGTCCCAATATGAATTTGAAAACCTTCGCCCTGGCGATGTATGCGCATACGGTCGCCGCGCAGCAGATGATCCGGTTCGGGTGCTCACAGCTTGTCGTGGAGAGGCTAGACCCGCTGGTCAACCCGGGCTCTCTCGTATCGCCGCACGTGCATCAGATCGTTGGGGGCAACTCGTTCAATGCGAGCATGAACCCGGCGTCGCACGACCTCGTGGCGGACTCGACGTGCACTAGCTGCACATTCTCGGAGGACTTCTCGAACTATTGGACCGCTGTCATGTACTTCAGAGCGCGTAACGGGACGTACAAGCGGGTGCCGCAGTTCCCAAATGTGGGCATCCGCGCCGTCGGCGGCGTCACCGTGTATTACATCCCGCCATACGACGGCACGACCAACGTGACGGCATTCGCACCGGGCTTCCGCATGCTGGTTGGGGATGCGGAGCTGCGCAAGGCCGAGGGCCAGCAGCGTCAGCTATGCCACCGCTGCTACGTCAAGGAGGACTACACTGGCGGGTCTGGCGGTGGCGCACCCTGCACGGGTTCCGACACCACATCACTGCCGCCGCAGCCCTGCGAGGGCGGCATCAGGACCACCATCACGTTCCCCACCTGCTGGGACGGGAAGAACCTGGACAGTCCTGACCACAAGAGCCATGTGGCCTATCCCAGCTCAGGGACCTTCGAGTCCGTGGGGCCTTGCCCGGCATCTCACCCCGTTAGGCTCCCTCAGCTGATGTATGAGGTCATGTGGGATGTGAGTTGGATACATCTTCTTCACTGGACGCTACTATTCGAAGCCATTGTCTGATTCTTGTGACGCAGACGCGCCCCTTCAACGACCCCGAGATGTGGCCCGAGGATGGCTCGCAGCCATTTGTATGGAGTACGAATGACAAGTAAGCGTCCCCTCAGTTGCAACGTCCCCAGCCGTCAATTACTTACTACGTGAAGGACCGGGTACTCGCAGCATGGTGACTACGTCTTCGGTTGGAAGGGCGACAGCCTCCAGAGGGCGCTCAATGCCCGCTGCAATAATGCCGTGTGTAAGGAACTCAAGACACAAAGCTCGGAAGAGGCAATGAGATGCACGCTGCCGCAGACCGCGGTCGAAAATGTTGATGGATGTAAGTCTAGACCGTCCCCGCGGGGCTTAGAGACATCCCCTCCTGACATTGCTGTAGGGTTGGACGCGATTCCGGGTATGTGATAGTTCTCTCAAGGTGCTACATGGCGCTGTTGCGATATGGTCCGAGGGAGAGTGTATCTGTTCATAATATCCATCCAATCATCATAACCCTTCACGTGATAGTCTTCATCAGAGCCTTTCGTAGTAAATTTGCTAGACACTCAACAAAACCTATTGTAACAAACACGGATTAACTCAGCACAACAAAAACATAGCAAAGGTTTATAGTCACTTGATCTGCCGGAGAGGAAGACTACATATTCAGGACTGCCATCTCAATATCCGAATCCGAAGCTTTTCCCAGCTTCCTCGCGTCATCTCGCCGCAACGAGAAAGGTCACAGGCAGCATGACCGCCCGCACTCACCATCCTTGTTTTAAAGAAATCAACGCTGACCGAGCCCTGAGTCCTAGAACTCTAAAAGGCGGACGGCGACGTCTAGCTTAGGGCCAGGCATGCGCCACGGTACTACATGCCGTAGAGAACCCTGCAGCTCGGTCTCATTTCATGCCCTGTAGTTGACTAGCGACTGCTGTCGTTAATCTCTTCACGGGCTGCAACTTGATCCAAAGCGGTGCCTTCTCCCATGCCATGAAAACCTTCTGGCTTCCCATCCAGTCTCCCTCCGTCTCATTCTGGATATCGAATTGCCAAACAAGCCGGGAAATAATAAGCTTGATCTCAGCGTAAGCTAATTCCTTCCGATGCACGCCCTTGGACCGATCTGGAATGGTTGCGACGCGTCTCGCTTGTCATCATCGAACTCAGAATTCTCCCCCATCCAGCGTTCAGGAATGAACTTGGCAGGACGAGTCTACTTGGCAGGGCTATTGGACGCAGCTTATGTCGGGATGCTAACAGACACGCCTTGTGGCAAGAACTCGCCGTTGACGGTAGCTCCGCCCTGGGGCACAACGCGGTGATGCGGCTGAGGGGACACGTAAGGCTTCCTCAATGCAAGCCAGGAGATACTTGCATTTGTTGACACCTGTGAAGGAAATCTCGTCCGAGTGTGAGAATGCTAAGCGGACTTCGGTGGCCAGCTTCTCTAAGACGCGAGGGTTCTTCAAGAGGAGCCAAGTCAGACCTTAGCGCAAGATCCATTGATGTTAGTAATTGAGATCTTTGTAAGACTTCACTGCAGACGCCCACTGACCTGACAGGAGCGTAGCAGTAGTCTCACTTCCAGCTGCATTGAGTACCTGGGAATTGCCCGACTGCTGCTCAAAAGACATCTTGCCCGAGTTATAGGACGTAATTAGCTTATCCATCAAGTCAGGTACCGTCGACTCCGTCTGAAGTCGATGTTTGACCTTTTCCTATTCTTTATATTAGCGCCCAGAAATTCTACACCAGATCAGCTCGGAGTCAACTGACGACTTGTAACTCGTTGAGTGCCTTTGCGTCAGATTTGACTTTTGATGGGATCAACCACAGCGCAATGGGAAGGCGTAGCAAATAGGGGAAGCGAGAAATCATTTGCGCACAGGCCATGATCTTTGCCAGAGCGAAAAATATTTCAACCCACGTATGCAGAGTGGTTGTGGTTAGGCATCCAAACGACTGTCCAAATGCTGAACAATGATGGTTAGACGGCTGGCCGAAGGGGGAAAAACGTTCATAGAAGACACACTTAGAAAACTAATAAAGTCAAAAGTTAAAAATTAAAAATCCAATGTCAGCGTCTCATCAAGAAACAACCCTGCAAAGGAGCGCCTATCAGGCATGTCTGAACAATTAAAGTGGGAAGCTTGCTGAGCCACTGCCCTGTTGCTGCTGGGATGGATCGAATGAAGTGACTTTTCAAAAATGCGTCTTTGAATAAGACCCCTCCCCCCCCCTTTTTTTACCTGCTTTCGCTTTTTCAGCTTTTTTTTTTTTTTTTTTTGAAACAAAAAAAAAATAAAAAAAAAAAGGCTCGAATACTATTTGAACGGTGTGGAACGAATTCTTGCAATCAAGCTTCAGTTTCACACTGCCTTGTTGCGGATCATGCTTATGAATAACAATTTTTGACAAACTATGTGCGATTACTGATCTGTGGTTTGCCAAGGTCTTCTGTTGTCGCTTTGCCGACCTCCGGGCAAAACTTGAGACGCGCCAACGACTGATCATACCGACAGCTTCCCGAGGTCTGCGGCATGCCGGCTGCTAGCTTGCAGGCGGATGCTGGGTTCATCGTGTCGTCCCATCCTCCTTTTATATATGTAGTTCCAGGCTAGTTATACAACAGGCTAGTTGTACAGCATTCTGTAGTCTCTCGTGGGCTCCTCTTCTGCTAAAAGCTCTGAAAAAGAAGCTTGGCTGTGCAAATTTTCCACAAGGGCCCTGGGCGATACTATAGAGCTGTAGAAGCTACCCGCCCGAAGCTCGACGATGCGGCTTCTCGCGCACACTTCACGAACCTTGGTACTTCTACCAGCACTCGCCAGCAGAATTTTAATCGTGGAGCGCAGAGCATTGTTGACGTTGTAAGAACAACATCTCCGCAGGCAGTCAACTACTTCATAGATACCCTCATCCCATCCTCCGAGACTAGTCTCGAAAAATGGGATGCCGTCTATAATGCAGTATACCGTAGAGCTTGGTGGGAGCTGCCTGATCAATGCGTGGAAGATGCGACATGTTTTCCCAACCTCAAGGTCTTTTTCAACACCATAAACTCTGCCCTGGAGCAAAGACGACAGGAATTGAAGATCTGGGGGGGCAGTTTGTGTGGGCCATGCCAATATGAGCTGGGTTGTGAGACTGCGAATCAAACCCTGCGGGCCCGCGAGGGGACCATCTTCGTATCTGTGCTGCCCGCAAAAGAAGTATAATACGATTCTAGGGATGTGAGGACCGCACTGCTGCGTCTCTCGATCCAGCAGACTCTGTATCAGGGTGGCACAGAAGACAGTCATTGGAGAGGTCGTCCCGATCGCATGGTCTTCGCAGTGCCCGTCCACGAGGAGATGATCAGATTGCAGACCCTGGAGCCATTGCCTGAATTGGCCGGTCTCGGCAAGGTAAGCGGCCTGTGCAAGACCTTTCTCGCTGAATGAATCATGCTGTCGCAGCGTGGCGTACAGGTCATCGACGTGGCAATGCACTTGACCCTCAGAGCAGATGAGCATAGCCAACTCGTCGAGATTCTGCACCACAACTTCTGGTGGTGGTGTCTTCGGAAGGCGATTGTCTGTGTCTTGTTGCATAACTAGTTCGGCGTCATGTTATTATTCTGTATCAATTTATTTCACGGTTTTGCATCGACCGCTTACCCAACATGTTGAAATCACGATTTCTCAATAGCTCGTTGAAAATCTGATTTGCCAGATTCAACGTATCTTGTTCTTTGCTGGCTTTCAACGTGAGAGCAAGATTCTCTGCATGCAGTCTTTCAATGATCGCATTCTGTTGCTTGATGAAGGATGCATATGTCTTGCTCGTGTCGTCTAGTTGCCTCATGTGAGTCATTATTTGGTGTTGGTGCTCATATTGGTTCTTTCTGATCTGTTCAGTCTCAACACCAATATGATGGATCCGTTTTGCAACCATATAGTCTCGCCTCTCTTGCAATCGATCGATCTGGGAGTCAAGGGCGTGTTCAGCTGCGGCGACTGACTGCAACATGCGGTCAACATCAACCGCCTGATCTCCAAAGAGCGTTTTCGCAAACTTCTTTACCCCTTGAAATCACACGTGTTAGCTCCTGGCAACAATCAACCGTGATCTTGAATACACTTTGCTTGTTGTATGATGCTGAAATCGCGAGGGGACAGCGGTACTTACTATGCTGATCCGACTCACGAAGTAGAACAGCTATCACTTTAGGTAGGCAGATGAAGAGCTCGTCGTGCAATTGAGAAGCACAAATATACAAATCTTGGCTGTCTGGAAACCTCTTTAAGGCTTCATGTGCAGTCTGGAGAATATCTGGTATTTGACGAAAGCAATTGAAGATTTTCTCGCAAGCTAGGGCCCTGCTCTTGATAGCCTGGGTGTAGAGCGCTTGTTAGTAAATGCAGAACTTGAAGAGGGTCTTTTCAGGAGGAGGTGACATGCGTTGAACAATATTATTAGCCCCCCTTTCAAGAACCCTAGTCCGTCATTCTCTGGGATACCTTCCAGCAGTGGGATTACGGTTCTCGTAAGGCCCTGCCGACGGAATGCTCGCCTAAGAAAGTTTCCCCTTCCTTTTCGGCGGTATTCGTCTTCGACCTTGTTCAACTCATCCTGTACATGATGCCAAGTGCAGGAGTCAGGCTCAAAGTTGGACCAAAAGCCACTGTTACCATTCAGATTCTTGTAATCGTCTATGAGTAACTGCAATTCTCTGCTGTATGTTAGTCTTCTATTCCGGGCTTTCCCATAGACAAACGTAAGCCGCAACGCGGCACATACGTGCTTGGCAACTTCGAAACGAATCGAGCAGTCTGTCTGTCATACTGCGCTTCAATGTTGAGCGCCCCTCCCAATGCATCTTTGCCGACGCCAGCCCGGTACGTGTTCAGGGTCGTAATCGAAATTGTACTATTCATTTGCGTCCGCAGCGACCCCGGAATTTCAGCTGCCGAATCCATGGTCAGTCGTCCGCGCTTGGGCGATTCAAGGTATATTTGACAGAAGGTCCTAGGATTTGGAGAAAGTGTATCGTCTGAATTTGCTCAGAGAACATGCAGCATGCCCCATGCGCAGAGTTGGCGGCCAGCTGAAAGAAGAGGAATACGGCTGGCGGAAATTGCACCTACCATATCGTAAGCTCTACTGCAGGCCTTCGTTCTAGCGAATTTTGGGGCGTTCATCCTTTGTGTAACTTGGATTGCCAAACCGGTCAGCCGGGAAAGGAAGAAGGGCGTGTTGGAAGGTGAGTATTCGCCACCTTGGTACACTCGGCCCCCTGCCAGCTCTGCTGACTGCAGATAGCTAGTATCAGCAAATGATCCTCTTTCAAATACCTCCAATGAAAGTTCAACGCCTGGTAGCAGCCGACTTCACTTATGCGAAACTAGCGCTTACGAACCTTGAGGTAATATACGCTTCTCCCAAAGCAGCTCACATCGCCGTGTGGCTGCTACACCAGATAGACGATAATCGAAATTGAGGCTCTGCAACGGAGCGACGTAAAACGCGATCCTTGACGGAGGTGAGACACTCAATGACCTAGCACCTAGATACATTTTTGGAGCCTCTTGTTTCGCCCAGGCGACATATATACCGTTGTCCTGATCCGCGACTCAGTCGAGCAAGGACATGCCACACCATTTCTTCGACTTCCTTCACCCGCACCCGCCAGGTTCGAGGCTCAACTAAACTTGACATCTTTAATCCCTCTTTCACTACATTGTAGCACCATGGCTTCATCCGATGGAGCCGGGCAGCCCCAAACGGGAGGCGGAACGGCTAAAGTGGCTGCACCGGAGGCTACAGCGGCTACCGACAAGACTACTAGTACAGATGCGTACGCGTTCATGTTCCAAACGAGATCCGTGACACGAGACTGCGACTGGCACGAGTTCAAGAACAGGTACCCTGACGAACAGGGCTGGTGTGCTATCGATGCCCTCTTGAGTTCTAGAGACCTGGACGCCGAAATGGCGTTTGAGCAACTGGATCGCAAGTCCAAGGATAAGCAGCGCAGTAAACCAAGAACTACGGCAGTAGTAACGCCCGAGATTCAGTCTGGACACATTGATATTCCACGTCTCGAGCGTGTAAGGATCAATTCTGCTTTCATACTTGCGTACCTCGCCAAGGTGACGGGAGAGCATTCTTGGAATAGAAAGCCGCACACGTTCATCAGCCCTTTCAAAACCTTTATTCACTACCATTCGAAGATGGAAGACGAATTTCGAGTCCTACAACATAGATATGTAAGCCAAAGCCACGGTCATCACGCACCGCTTTAGAGAATGGTGCTGATCACTTTGGTAGGCATTGGAAGATGAGCAGCCACCCAATAATGCCCAGAGTTCATCAAAGTTTCCTGCTTCACAAGATGCACAGGATAGAGGTGCCGAAACATCCACCGGAGACGAGGCTTTGACCAACCCTGAGGGCAATGAAGGGATCAGCACTGCCCCTCACTATTCGACGATCAATACAGAAAGTGGCAGCCTCAAGGCATATCGAGACATGGCATGCTACGTGGATTTTGTGCGGACCAGACTTATGCCTCTCTACACAATGTTTGAGAAGGCAGATTACCGCAATCCTCCGAAAGTTCGATACTCAGACCTCTGGTACTTGTTCCGGCAGGGTGAACTTCTTATTGGCGGACACAACGCTCCCAGCTCAGATGCACCAGATTCCACGTTAAAGCCTAGCGAAGATATCGAGAGGTCCAATTCTGATAGTAATGTTCCCTCCGCCTCAGGCACACAGCTGTGGAGATTCTACTATTGCGGCAATGACAACCTAGAGTGGCATATAGACGACCTTGCTGATAAACCATCTGGGAAGGTACACCAGCGAAAACGCGTAGACGACAAATTGGATCGCTTGTCACTCCTCAATACTTACTATATTGACTTCAACGGCGAAGCATTCGAGCCCGTTGCCCGCGGAAAAGTCGTCGGGTTTTACGAAGGAGAGAAAGACGTGACGAGGCTGCCAGTATACCCAATCCGGTTTGTCAAGGGTTTCGAGCAAATCTTGCAACGTCTCAAGGTCAGGGGTGCCAAGTTCCAGGGCTTAGTCTCGCAGTCGCATCCAACAATGTCGTACATGGGCCTAACACTGACCCACGACCCCCTGGGAAGGCGAACCAACCACCCTGAGTACATTGACAGCGATGTTGTTGTCGACTTCCGCGAGGCATATCAGGCAAATCCAGAGTGGAAGCCAAAGTTCTTCATGCTGAACTACACCACCCCAGCCCATTCGACCAATGATGACTTCGGTATTATTGAGTGGACCGACCGCGGCCGGTCCAAACAGTCTGGCAAAAAACACGAAATGGTGATTCATCCAGACGGCATAGACGAGCGGAACCTCGCCGACCTGTCCGAGTCTGGAGGATTCTTGAGAGTAGCTGACGGGGCTATGCTCGAAGATTCCTCATTTCAAGCTGCTAGGCAGGATCTTTCACCTGAGGACCTTGCCTTGCTTCCGCCTCGCATGTTTGTCTATTCGCTTCGTAATCGCAAATTCTTCCATGCAGACATCCGCTCCTTACAGCCAATCAAGCGCCAGAAATCTTCCTTTGAGAAACTTAAGATTCCCACAGCCCACAAGGCAATGATTCAGTCGGTCGTGTGGGAGCACTTTGAGAAGAAAAAGGCGCAGGAGCAGGGGCGAGTTCGCAAACTGGAAATTTCGGATCAGGACTTCATTCGAGGCAAGGGGAGGGGACTCATCATTCTCCTTCACGGTGCGCCGGGCGTTGGCAAGACTGCGACCGCGGAAGCTGTTGCCGAGGTTTACAAGAAACCGCTTTTCTCCATCACCTGCGGCGACCTCGGGATCGAGCCCAAGGAGGTCGAAAAGAATCTCTCAGAGATCTTCCGCTTAGCTAATATTTGGCAATGCATCCTATTGCTAGATGAGGCAGAGATCTTCCTGTCGCCGAGGGAAAAGAAAGATGACAATCTACAGAGGAACGCCCTGGTCTCAAGTTTGTTCTCCCATACATAAAATTGGCTGTCTTCGGAACGACTGACCCATCTGCATCCAGTATTCCTTCGCATTCTCGAATACTATCCGGGCATATTGTTCCTCACTACCAATCGCCCAGGCGCCCTTGATGAAGCCGTGAAGTCCCGAGTACACGTCACACTCCTCTATCCGCAGCTAAGCAGAGACGACACTGTTTCCCTCTTCCGGATGAACATCGATCGGCTCAGGACAATCGAGAAGGAACGCGTAGCCATCACGGATGAGTTGGAGATGGTCATCGAAGAAAACAGCATTATCGACTTCGCCGAGCAGCACTTTGATAGATTCAGCCACAGTGCCAGGGACTGCCGATGGAACGGCCGGCAGATACGCAACGCCTTCCAAATCGCATCGTCCCTCGCACGTTACGAGCACTTCACAGCCCAGCAGGAAACCGAGACTGGGGAGAATAATCGAGGCCTCTACCTTGGCGCTCGCCACTTCAAGCAGGTGGAGAAGGCAACCGTCGAGTACGATGATTTCCGAAACAAGATGCTGGGAGCCACAGACAGCGAGCTCGCGCTCCACAAGATGGAGCGAGGACCTGAAATTGCGCGACGGCATGCGCCCCAGCAGGGAGCTTCCCGTGGTTATCGGAGTATGGCATCGCCACCGTTGCAGAGAGGATCGCAGACAATGTCGGCGGTGCCTGTCGCGCGGGACCGGGGCAGTGCGCGAGGCGGGCAACGTGGAGCCAGTAGTAGGCCGTCGCAGGGGTTTGAAGCTAGCTATAACTCACCTGGACAGCACGTTTCGCGAGCATCACCAGCTTCGTATGACCGTTATGCGGATGAGAATGTTGACATGGGATGGGAAGACGATGGTACCGAGGCTACTAGTAGAGGCCACGGGCACCATGGAGGACACGACGTGGATGAAACGGGATACCCCGATACCTATTAGTATATATTTGCCATTCTTACCTGATGTACCAATCACATGTGTGTATGTCAATAGATAATGTGGGAGGAAATATGGTAGAGAATGGAAATCCCGTATGAAGATGGTTCAAGTAAATTATTGCTCTGATAGCGCAGCTTACCAGTCTGGTAGTATCTTAGCAATTGTGTGTCTCAGCGCTTTTATTGACAGTAGTGTGGGCTTCAAGGGCATGAAAGAGATGTATTCTATTGTGTAAGGATGGCAGGATATTCAAACAAGGGAGATATAGACAGAATGCGCGTCTAATAGTGGTCGAACTAGACCGTCTGCAATGACTCCATTCTGCATCACACGCAGTTGTCAACCCCGATCCACGCACAAATCTCTGGAAGCGATAACTATGTGGCATAATCCTTCATGACATTCAAATGCCTTGGTTGCCCAGCGTTGAATTAAATTATCGCAGACTTTGCCAACTCATGCCCGGTAAAAAAAAGAAGAAGAAGAAGAAGAAAAAAAAAAGGGAAAAACCATATCATCAGGTAAGTGCCAGTGAACATATAACGACTACAATCCTCGTATCATAGATCGTAAAGTTTTCGTTTACACCTGTAAACCTCAGCTATTTAGTATCTAAGTGGTTGTTTCGCTTTTAATCCGTATACATACTCTTATAAGCAGTAGGCGGTCCCTTCACACAGTAGTAAACACTCAAAGACCCAGTATTAAATGCCATACAGTGCCGATAACAGTATATTCGTGAATACAGTTGACTACTTGAGGTTAAAAAATATAGTTAGCCTCGTGGCAGCCGTATAGATGAGGCTAGTCGAGATGGCTTCTGCCGGCGCTGCGGACTAGACCCATTATCACAAGAACCAGCTCGGGCAAGCGTCTAACCATTGAATTGAACAGCATCATCGGTAGCTTCATCGGCTTCTCCCACATTGGCCCTCCTCTTTCACTGCCTCATATCATCTAAATCACCGTCATAGTGATCCAATGCTGCCTGACCCCACTCCAGGCTCTCCACCAGCGTATTGGCAGAATCACCTGCCATGTTCGCAAAGGCTTCCTCCCAGAATTCCTGATTGTTATCGAGATCAGGCCCGGAGATGTCCATGTCATAGAACATCCCGTCGGCTAGGCTTGGGTTGTTGAGCAAGGTGAAGTCGAGAGTCTCAGGTAGCGGCTCAGAATGGGTCGGATGACTGGTGGTGTTGCCCAAAAAATGGGCCATGGAGGTAGATTGTGAAGATCCCGAGTCCTTGATGCGAGTTTCCGTGCTCTCGACCATCATATCTGGTATGAACTGAGCGGTGGGTGGCGTGAATTGGTCCGCGGATGATATATCGAAGTAACCAACATCAGATGGACAAGGTCTTGACTCACAAGCTGGAGCATGCACCGCAGAGGGCACGAATTGTGCTCGAAGGTGGGCCAGGAGATTATACCGAGCGGCTACGTGGCTGTTTCCTCGGCGCGAAATGCCACGCAATAGGTCTAGGGCGGCATTCATAGACTCAATGTTCTGGTCGTTCGTCGGGAAAGCCACGCAGACCATCACCAACACTATAGCGGCTGAGAAGGCATAGTCTGAATCCATGTAGCCGTAAGTAGCTACCAGGTTTTTCTGGGCTGCAATAGTCATCATATTGATTGTGTCTTGCGCCGCATGGATGCACATTTCAATCACGTTGATGGTAGTCTGGGTGAGGCCCTTGCGCCAATCGCTTTCTTTCCCTACCAGGCCGCCCTTGAGACGTGCCTGCACGACATGAAACAAAAGTGGCCGTGCTGTCATATGGATACACTGAGAGTAATAGAGTAATGTTGACACAGACTCCCTGCTTGTGTTGAGTTTGTTCGGCTCGAAACGAAGTTCGTCGGGCAGCTCTTGTTGCCACTGAGATAGAGCCAGAACTATTCTTTGCACAGCTGCCATCAGGCTGGAGCCCGACTTCTGCTTGCGTCGATATATGCTGGTCATGATTTGCCCGTTGATCTGGGATAGCTTTGTGTAATGCCTGAGGACGACTGCGGGACAGGACTCCGGCTCACTTGAGAGTCTAGAAGGAAGTTCAACGCCAATGTCCTCATCGTGGATGGTGATTGGGTTCCCAGATTTGACGCTATGAATGCGGTCGAGACTATACACGCTCCACCAGACACGGCGCCTGTGCTCTTTCGCCTCCTCGTCTAATATTGCGATGGTTGGTTCCTGATGAAGCCCAAGGGTGATTGCCATGCGAAGTGCACATCCGAGGTATAAGGAAGCCGCATCTCGGCGATTTAGGTTCTGCATGAAGAACCCCACCAGGGCGAGAGTTTCCACGAATATTACGGTGCCTCGCTCATGTAGGTCTGGCAGAAGTTGCAGAACATGGGTGAAATAGTCGAATCCTGGAGGTCCGTCGTAATCAATCCATTGATTGACCGAATACATCTTACCAAATGCTAGGATGACTAGCATTTTGGCATACTTGAGACAAGCATCTTGGTTTACAAGGTTGGGTGGGCTCTGATATGCCTCCTGGAGGAGGACTTCAAATGCAGTCGGAGACACGAACGAAAATATCGTGCCTATATATGTGTATTGGGCCGCGAACAGTTGACGTGCAATTCCGATGGGAGGCAATTGAATGTGGCTCGTATTATACAGACGCCTGGAAGGCATTGCTGTTCGGTCGTAGAAGTCGGTATCGCAATCGAGGCTGCCGTCGTCAAATTGGAGAGAAGCCTTTCTGAAACTCCTGAGGAAGTGGTCAGAATGTGCCGGGCCCTTGAAACCTGCCGGGTTATCAGCGTTGTTATTGAAAGTCAACGGGACAGGGGCACAGACTGCTTAAGGGATTCTCGGTTATTTCCAGGCTGAGCTCTGAGAAAGCTTCGGGGAGACTGATTTGGTCATCATTCTCATTTACTCGACGTGGCCTTTCTGAAGGGTTCGATGAACTGGAATCAGTTTGGACAACACAGTGTCCCGCTTCTAGCCGGGAGACCTTGGTTTCAAGTTCTCTCAAGTACCTGTCTGTGCTGTCAGGCGATAGTCAAATAGTCCAAGCAGAAGGAAGGATTACTCACGCTTCATTGATTGTGATCTTCCTGGCCTCTTCATAAACACATTCAAACCCAGCGGCATCGCATCTGGTGCATTTTGGACGATCCTTGGAGCAGTAAGAACGTCTTTGGCGACACCTGTGGCAACTGTGGCAACGTTCATCAGTGTATCAGGACACATTGCACGGCCAAACCGCCCCGTCCATGGTATCCGGTATCATTGTCCCAGAAACAAGCATTGACTCACGCGACAGGTCTGATGACAGATTCCTCGACTCCTTTGGGAGATACTGTGGCTTCAAGAGATGATGTGGCCATATCTCAGAGCTTTCTAACAATGTCCTGGAATGATAATGAGTATGACAGCGTTGAAATCTGATATCGCACACTGGACCCTCGCATTGGTCTCCAGTCCCGCCCCGGCTGTTTCCACCTAGATGGCAAATACTTAAGCAACGCCGGTTGACTCATAAACAGGCGGAGGTTTCCATTCCTTTGGGGACATGCGTCTCCGATTACAGATATCTGAAAACTCATAAGTTTATGGCGTACGCCAAAGAAGGTACGCGGCTCTGTTGTATGGATGTGGAGAGGGAGGGCGATTCCGTGAGCAGAACGAGTCCAGCCGACGTTGGCACGGAAGCCAAGTGCTGACTAAAGGAGTTGGTTGCCTTACCCTTAGGCATAGTGGGCCGATAGCGGACCCAGTGGACAACCCTATCTAATACTGTGTATCTTGGCTTATAGACTTAGCGGCTCGCTTAAGTGGGTACTGTGTATAAAATAATCTGTGCCAAATAGGCTAGATAAGGAATATATTATAAAGTAAACCTTTAATTATTATTAATAAAAGATTTAATCCTTAATAATTAAAGACTTTTTTATTTATTAAGAGTTATTTATATAATAAGCTTATTAAATATATATTTAAAATTTATAATAATATGGTAAAGTTATTTAGATTTGCTTATTAAATTAAAAAATTTATCTGTATTTCCCTGTTGATACACACAGATCTCAAAAATACTCCGGGGATCCTTACCTTGTGCCTTAGAAGTCACCACCAACACGAATTAGGGAAAAACCCCGTACAGGGAGTGTATTTCAACAAACTCTTGGACCCTTGCCACTCCTCTCCTCGTCCCCTCAGCCCACGTCTCATCCTGCAACTTGTCCCAGGCCACTTAACGAGGTCCTTGCCGCTTCAACCGCCAATGAGCGTGAGGATCAAACTTCCACCGGACGACTGGCTGCGCCACGCCCCGGCGGGGTGACCACATAGAAGGTCCAGAGCATGTCGCTCTGTGCGGCCGAGGGCCGTGGGCTCACATGTTGACCACGCCCGCAGCCTTTCGACAGCATCAAGAGGTACGGCAGCCTGTGCTACACTGCCCAAGATCGTGAAACGGCACGGCGGTGACGGCTTTTCGCTTCACCTCGCAAATGCTGCTGCTGTGGTCTCCGAAGCAGCCTTTCGCACCTCCCCAACAAGACCACCTTGTTGGATGTCCTGCCTGCTTCCCAGCTATGTGAGCAGGCCTGCCTGGAAAGTTACGAAATCGCGAGGTGTGATGGTGAGCATGAGCAGGCGTGAAAGAACCATTGGCATTTCCCTGCTCCCACACTGTACTCAGAAGCTATTGGACATGTTTCATTCCGTGAACTCCCATGTGTGGGGCTTGTCGATGACCAAAAACCACTTGCCTCGAGCAGCTTTTCTCACCGTCTGGATCCTGACTGGTTGTTGACTCGACCGCTGCTCTGGCCCGTAACCTTCCTCGCAAGCCACAAAGATGCTGTCGCCCCAACTCTAGCAGTGGCAGTTGCCGCCAATGTTTGTTGCAAGTTCCTGCCTACCATGAATTGTACAGCGATAACGGAAGCATTTACCGCTCATTCCAAGGTCTCATTATTGTTTGGGCTGCCTTCCAAGTAATGCCCAGGTGTCAGTATCACGTTCAGTCTCGCTAGCTGTTAGTTTACTTGCGTTGGTAGGCTTTTAGCGGCTGTAAATCTTGTTTAGTGAGGAGGTTATTGTCCTTTAGCTCATCCAAAAGCTCCGAATCAACGTGAAACGCTTCTTCAAGCTCCTCGTCACTTGGGTTCGCTTCGAGAGCTCGGCGAGGAAACTCTGCACGCTCAGACAGTTCCTTATAAGTGCTCGTAGTATCAAGGTCTTCTGAAATCTGGGTGGGAAGCAAGCGAAGAAGCTGGAGCAGATAGACATGACAGGCTAGGATGGGATTGCAGCATGAGGTCAACTGCTTTCTAAACAAAAAGACCAGCCTACCTTGTCTGACAGATTAATTAGGATTAGGCTACGGCACAACAGGTCAAGACTAGGATAATCTAGCACTAGCTGTTGGCAGGGGGCAGTATGATCCTGTACATACCTCATCCTTGCTGGTCTGTCTTGTGCAGAAGTTACATCTCGACGGTCAAGGGGGAGCGATATGCAGTTTTCCAAGTGGCTGCTGCGAGATACGTGGGCATCCAAGACAGACAGGCCTGAGGCCCTACGTGGAACATGAACTGTCATGCACAGCACTCCTTACAAGACAGATTCCACGCTACAGCTCGTATGACACTCTTATTGGATCTGCTCCAAACGAAGATCAAGCGTGCTCGAAGAGGCACCAGGACTGGTTTGTCCTAATTGCATCCTACTCACCACGAGCGCATCCCAGTCATCGTGCTATTCACCCATGTATACACTAGCTCACCATCATTTTCACAGAGTAGGCTATTTTGTAGCAGCCTTTAACATGTACTATCAGGATGCAGGCAGAGCGATAGGGGAACAGCATTATGTAGACCAAATTGTGCCTGCGCCGCGGCCTTGTGCTGGAATCTAGCTATATTTCTTCCGAGGTATTACACATCTGCGTGCCGAACCTCGATCCACAGCCAAACCCCTTCGAACGTGACAAAGGCCCCTGACAATGACGTTCCGTTACTCGCAGTCAGCACTTTGGACAGGATTACTCTCGTTCGGCGGAATTATAATGTTGCAGCGACCATTCTCATTGCACGTCCCATCCGTGAATACCCCGGCACGGCCCTTGCATGGTTGGCCAACCTTAGACGCCGCTCCGTTGGTAGCAGCGCCCTTGTTCCGCGCACGCGCTTCAACGCCAGGGGCTACCCAAAAACAGTCAGTTAGGTCCAACAAGGGGCAATAGGAACATTGGGATACTCACCAGCAAATGCTTGCCCTGCCAAAACAATAACAGAAAGGACACTGATGGAGAAACGCATTTTGCACTGCTGATGACGTAAAGAGGGTTCTTTGAGCCGTTCCGGACGGTGGTAGTTTGAAGAGAATTGAGAAAATATTGGCTTAGTGCTGAGTGAATTGCGATGAAAGATTGGATGATGAGTGGAAAGGGAAAAGAAGTCCTTTTATGATCAGAGAGCCAAGATAGCAATGGCTTCTTGTGTTTTAACCTGCGGAAAATTCGACATAGACACCTGTCAGATAAGGTTGCATTATCGGTAGTGCCGAGTTCGAAACCGCGACAGGAGACTAGGGCTATCAAACTTGATGTGACTTAGCTGGAACTCAAAAAGGCTTGGCTCAAACCTGCATCATAAATAGGATCCCCTGGCCAGCAAGCCCCCGTTAACAAGTGGTCATGTCACAGTTGCATTCGACTCGCCGGCGTTAGGGTTATGAGGGGAGACGCCAGCAAACACTACACCTGGCCGAACATGCTCCTCCTCCCAAGGCTCTCAAAATTCCACATAGTCATCACTGTCACAGACGGCGGAACTTGATTTAACGTAAATGAGGCCGGTTAGGAAGAGCATTGCCCAAGTAGAAGGAGCGAAGCCGAGCGGAGGAGTTGTACTAGTCAAGTAATTATAAAAGGAGGCGAATGCCAAAGTCTTTCTGGGTTTCACGTACACCATGCAAGTTGTCTTTTACGGAGCGGCTGTCCTGATCGGGGGAGGCACTGGCCTCCCACGGCTCACAGCGTCTGTTCGAGTCATTTCTGTTCATGCTGACGACCTTGGTAGTGAAAGGCGTTGTTATGAGCCCCGGTTAAACCCTGATAGTTGGAGAGGCGCTCGTCCGGCGCACATTGAATTTTCCATCATTACGCCCTCTGCCCTGGTAGTCCTCTCAAACTGCGCACTTCTCTTTTTAGCTACAGCCCTGGTATGGCAGGCTAAGAATCAGAGGTTGGGCTCTTAGGCAGTAGCGAAACGAAGTGGCCCAGCCCAGATCCTCAGCCTCTTGCCAAACACCATGAGGAAGATGATAATTCCAAAAGCTGCAGCGACAACTGCGGCCTGAATCCCGAAGCTGACCTTGGTTCCCTGCTTTTCGGCCCACTGCACCTGAAAGTAAGAGATGGCAAAGCCGCCCAGAGTGCGCGCAATGTTCAGATGGGCGCTGACTTCGCCGCTGGCCTCGGGGTAACTGTCGAGGCAGTAGCTGCTCACGGCGACGGTGGTGATCATGATCCCGTAAACGAAAAGACCCCAAGAGATCGACAGGGCCATGAAATGCCACGCGTTCTCCAGCGCCTGGCCTATCAGCACAAGGCCCACAACCATGAGTGGCAGCGAGAAGAAGATGGCTCGCAGCCGCACCTCCGGCTCGAAGTGGCCCTTGTGACTCTTAATATAACTCTTTGCCAGAGCACCATGCAGGAAATGACCGGTTATCTCGCCCAGGAGCACCGCGACGACAGGCGTGAAGTAGAAGTACCCAATCTGCAGCGGGCCAAAGTTGTAGAGCGGCGTCAGGAAGATTGAGAGCGTGGTGTTGATGCCGACGACCCACGCAAAGGTAAGCAGATAGTAGATCGACGTCAGAAGTACTGTGGGCTTGAGGATGACCTTGACGACGCGCATGCAAGCCTGCGGAAAGGAGTTTCGCATGCGCCGAGAGCGGAACTGCGAGATGCCGAGCAGGCGGGAGAGTTGGCTACCCAGCTCTGGCTGCTCCGCGGCCGGGATACGTCGGTCGTAGTAGGTTTCGTCAAGGAAGAAAATGGCGAGAAGGAGGACGACGCCGGTCTCGGCCGTGTACACCCAGAAAGGGGTCGGCCATGGCTTGAAGGCCGTCATGAAGGCCGCAAGGAGCGGGCCCATGTTAGGACTCATGACGAAAAAGGACGCCCATATATTGATCTTGCGAGGACGTTCGTGGAAAAAGAACATGTCTTGGATGAACATCATTCCTCCAGCCTGTGTGACGGTCGAGAAGAAGCCATTGAGGATGCGGGCGCCCATGAAAGACTCAAACGTAACTGCACCTGCACACCACGCAGCGGTAGCAAATGCCACCACTAGGAAGTAGAATGCCACTGGGAGACGGCCAAAGTATGCAGACAGTACGACGACTTGCGGAATTTGATTGGATTAGTCAAGACTGGCGACCATGGCGACGTAGGCGTGTGTTATGCAAGAGTGTACACATACCGAACATGCCACCGGCGCCCAGCATGAAGACGTTTCCTGACTGTGAGTGGTTCACCTCATCTGGTGTCATGTTCCATTCTCTACTGACATGTGAGCATTCTGAGCTGTGTCTTGAATATGCTTCCCAGAGGCGTCAATGGGGCGACATACGCAGCCTGGGGAATAAGTGTCACTGCGCCCGTGGCGCTTCCGTAGTCGGGCAGAAAGGCGGCGGCGGCGATGATGAACAGGATGGTGTGCTTCTTCCTCCAACTCCAGTTCAGAGGGTCCTTCGGGTCATCACTTGGCTGCGGGATGAGGCGGGTGTGGCCATCAGCCGCGAGTTTCACTCGCGTGTCCGAAGGGCTGCCGTCAGAGTTCTCTGCATCGATGATGTAGCCATCGCTCTCACGGTACTCATGAAGCTCGTCCTTCGTCGTTACCCTCTTTGCCAGGTTTGTGTTGGTGGGGGTCAAGTCGAACTCTGGCTCCCAGGTTGTTGACGACACTTTCTCGTTGCTAGCCATTTTGAAACTGAAAAGACTCCAATGTTAAGATGGCCAAGTCTTGTGCGCCGCTGAGTGATGACGGATGAAAAGGATGAAATACGAGATAAGAGGCATGCATGATCTGGCAGGGACAGTTTGGTACAGGATATTTATGGGGGTGGTTTCGCTTTTACTTCGTATGCATACTCTTCTGAGCAGTAGGCGGTCCCTTCACACAGTACAGGATATTTATTCCACCGGGAAAGAGCCGCTCATGACGATGCCTCGGGCTGATCTACGAAGGGTTGCAACGCTAGTCGGGAGATCGATACAAGCTTTACAAGGGGCGCAGCCAACGATCGCCAGATGAGTTGGCATGCTGGGTACACAGAGTAACATTCGTGAAGGCTACTATACGTGTATGCGGAAATGGTCCGGCGGCCACTCAGCCAGTGGTGATGGCCCCCAGAAACAAGCGTTCCAGGTTGATAGTCCATCGACTTAACCTGATTCATTTTCGTGCTCATGCTATTGACGAGGGCCTTGGAACTCTGGAGTCTACAGCTCCCTAGGATCCCATAAGTTTCCCTGTAGATGCGTATGGCCCTTACCCTTTTGAGAAGAGGTAACTGTCCCGTACAATTTGGCTGGGAACTGTACAGATCTTTAATCATTTTGGAGAAACCCACTGTTCCTTGATGTGTCCTTCCAGTAAGAATTCTTGGTGAGAAGGACTTCGCCACAAACTGGCCAATTAAATCCTCTTTACAGGGAAACTTTTGGGATCCTTGTGAGCTGTACGTAGAAAATAAGGTTATGGTATCCCAGCAGTGAGTCGTACCTTGGTGTGCCAGTGCCGGATATTAGACTCTGGCCTGGTCGCATTTTGTAAAAGTCTCCCCCGCATTTCCCATTCCCGAAGTCGATTGTAACCTTTCCCAGGCACGAAGACAAGCGGCTGAGCACTGAGTAAGTGAACAAGCTTTGCCAACATTATTCTCCCCGGCCGTTTAACTCGCGAGCCGCGCCATATAGCTAGCTCAAAGAGGTTGGTCATTTTCTGGGCCGGGACACAGTCGACCCCCGACCCTCGCAT
Source organism: Diaporthe citriasiana (assembly GCA_014872975.1). Classification (NCBI taxonomy): domain Eukaryota; kingdom Fungi; phylum Ascomycota; class Sordariomycetes; order Diaporthales; family Diaporthaceae; genus Diaporthe; species Diaporthe citriasiana. Next base: position 139,119 of record JADAZS010000110.1, on the reverse strand, counting down.
CCAATAGTCAGGGGGCAGCTCTCACATCAGAACTTACTTGCGGGGAAATATCTGGGGCTGGATCTGGGGGATGCACGCAGGGAATAAAACAAGATCTGCCAGAGTCAGGGGGGTTTGTCAGAAAGACTGGCCTTTGCGGGGTAAATAGTTCCTCGCCTTTCCATCTAACATTGATCCGTCCTAGTGATTCTTCTGAACGACATGGGTTTTCCACTGTGTTAACTGGAGGGTCTCCTGCGATGCGAAACTATCGCTGTACCTCACAAATGTATGCAAGTCTGATGAAATTCTGCAAGGGACATTGTGTGCATCAAAGATCAGCCATCCTGGGAAGAAGGCGTTGCAGCGTGACAAACATAATTCCAGAACATGTCTTCGACGAGACCTGACAAACATACAGGGGTCACCTAGGCCCAATGGCCCGCTAGGCAGACCGGTCAATCTGGGATTTGGACGGACTTGGGGCTGAAACGCCGGCAGTTGACAGAGGCGTCTGTTGCTGCCAATGTTTGGTACCATAGGGAATGTGTTTTTCCGAAAGCACCTACACGTGTGAAAGCTTGAGTGTACTGAAGAAACTGAACACGCATGGATTTTCTCATTGAATGCAGACACGCGTCTAGGCAATGTCAAGGATGGCGCTTGCCGGGGCCTTCTGAACCTGGAGAGTAAGACATGTTTTTCCACCAACATGGCCAGCCGTGCGTCCCGAGAGAACACTCATCCAATTAAGAACAATGTTTGGAACTAAGACAAAGGATTTTGTTCGACCTCAGGTGGTCCCGAGGGGTAAATCAATAGAGGATACCAAAATGAAGGTTATCCGACCAGAGCGTAATCTATCCGGGGTTACACTGACGGAGATTATGATGCCATACGGATGTCCTGGGTATGTGTGTACACTACTGGGCCGGTAATCTTTTTCAGTCGAGCTTAGCCACCCGACCGTGGCTTTGGGGGCGGCTGGATGGGGCGACATCGATTAATCTGGTAGGCCTACTCAGCAACGTGGACCTATGTGCAGTGACAAAGGCCAGGTGAGACGAGACAAGGGCTATACGCCAGTACGAACTCTCACATGCAAAGTTAGGCACTCGCATAGTTTCAAGACCGTGGCATGCTGTATCTAATAAGACGCATCATCATCAACATTTTATGCGAATTGTGTAGTGGGCCTATGGCACGAGTCTTCCCTATTTCTGTCCGACTCGCACGTTGTGACTACGGGTCCCCTCCACCTCTAATCAGTCGCTCGCCGCCCTATAGTTTATATAGCCCGCTATAATCTGGTCTAGCGGCTCCATCGCTATGCATATATACATCTAGCCCGATTCGAAATTCGGCATGTACGCATCGACTCTCTTCCGCGCATGAGTGAACGAGTGACTAAGCTTTATGATCACGATCCACCTCCCACACCATACCAAGGAAGACCCCTTCCCCCCCTCCCGAATCAGGGCCTCACTCCGTCTTGGCGTTGCCGAACTTGGCCTTGATCTCCTCCTCGGTGAAGGCAGTCGTGTGCCTCCTGAGCATGGTGGCCCGCTCCTCCATGGTCATGCGGATCTGCTTCTCGCCGATGGGCACCATGCACTCGGCCAGCCGTGCATAGTCCTTGCGCAGCAGCGTGACCGTCATGAACAGGTAGTCGATGTCGTGGAAGACCAGAGCGCCGTTCGAGGCGTAGGTGTGCTTGGCCTTGAGGAAGGCCACTGGGTGCTCACGCCAGTGCCTCATGGGGTTGAGATGGTGAGAGGTGTGGTACCCGTCATTGAAGCAGTGACGGTTGCTCTGATGGACCGTCAGTAATTTGCAATCACTCGAAGCAGTACCCGGAAGGGGAAAGGAATGTTTGAAGAGGAAGGGAGAAAAGTCACGCACCGGGACATCGATCAGGGTAATACTCGACCGGTAATCGCTGTCTGGCTCGTCCCGGTCCACAAGCGCGTGCTGGCCCCAGTTGCCGATCATCAAGCCAAGACGCATGATGGCCAGCGGCAGCAGGAACGCAAAGATGGACGCCCTCCAGTTGAGCTTCCACATGCTGTACTGCAGGGCGTAGCTGCTGAACTCCCAGAAAGCTGCCTTGAGCGCGAACACCGGCCTGTTCTTCCTCAGGAAGTAGAGGGGAAGCTCAAGCCAGACGAAGAAGTAGAAGCGCCCGACGTAATGCAGGAAGTGCCAGACGCTGTCACGCTGGTAGCGGATGGTGGAGCTCAGATCGTCGGGGCCGTTGCCCTCGATGTGGTGGTGCTTGACGTGGTGGTAGAAGTACGAGTTCCATGTGTGGCCCATGAGGGGGTCCAGCAGGTAGGGGAAGGTGAGGTCAAACCAGGCATAGGACTTGTTCAGGACACCACGGCCGTGGATGTGCTGGTGCATCATCAGCGTGTAGGCGCCGGTGTATGAGACCTGCATGACCGTGTGCATAACTCCGTGGACCCAGGTGAAGTTGTAAAAGAGCCACAGGGCTGACGGCACCGAGGTGGTGAAGTACAAGATCATGTGGGTGAGCATGACGACGTCCGTCTCGACGCGGACGATGGACTTGCCCAGCTCCACATAGGACCTGAGCAGCCTGTCCAGGACGGGCGGCAGCTTGCCCAGCGTGCTCAGGTCCCAGGTGTTGAAGACGGAGGGCTCAAAGTAGGCGCTGTCTGGGTCGTTCATGCCCGTAATCATGGCCAGAGCCGCCTCATCACGGATGGCCTCGTCCTCGCTGACCACGAACACAGGGTCCTCTGTGTGGGCGACCGAGCCTGCAAGTAACGTTTAGCAAAGTTCTGGGCCACAAGCAGGTAGTCGGAAATAAGGGAAAAGGCTGTTTTACCATTAGCTTTGGCTTTCGTGTAACCGTTGTCTCTGCCGACGGGGTGGCCATTGGACAGGGATGGTCTTGATGATACGTCTTTGATATCGGCCTCAAGGTTCTTCAGGATCAAAGCGTCCGCCTTGGAGAGCTTCTCACTGAACACTATCTTCTGGTCCATCATGAGGGAGAAGCACCGATGATGGCTTTTGCCCTGTGAGTGTCAACTGGTGCCCGCCGGTGCTGGGGTCCCTCGTGCTGAGGGCGCTGTTGGAGAAGCTTCTTGGCGGCGACAATGTGCGTTGCTGAAACCCCCTGACCTGAATGGGGACCCTGCGGCGGAGAAGCTTTGGAGCCGTCCCAGGAGAATGGTAGCGCAAGATCAGTGTACGTACTGTACTGCAGGCTCACACGGGAGAGCGACGCAAGGGCTGTGACTGCGTGAGCTCAGCTCGATGCAGACTTTTTTTTTTGTTTTGTTTTTCTTCCTGGGTTGTGATAGCCACGAGCCGGCCAATGTTCCGAGACCACGTTATGCTAAGGGGGCAAAATGGTCTGACGCTCTGACCGACAGACTGACGCGTGGAACAGAAAAGGCGGGTGTTTCGTTTGGACAGGGGCGCGTCCAGTTGCAAAGGAAGTGTCTTGAGGCTGGGCCATTTTTACAAGGGTCAGGACGTAGCGCCCTGGACGACCTGGACCCTGAGTGCAGCAGGTTCGGGAAAGGTGAGATCGCCAAGAAGCAGCTTCGATAAGTGCCCCAGAGTCATGCACAGGCTGGATTAGGTACGCACATACGGCACATTTGGTGGACTACTGGATATGATATATCAATCAACCGGGGCTTGAGGCTGCGTTTCCGTGTCTGCTTCTTACTGCACCATCGATCCGAAGTCTGTTCTTTTGCATGCGGTGAATTCCATACCTCAGGACGTGTGGAGACGTCCTGGAATACAAATCGAAGCTAGGTACAGTATGTGGCCACATAGCGCTGACTCCGGACATGGATTTCTCCCCAGATGCAGCCATGCTTTGCCGAGATTGGCCCGACCTGACCTGGATAGTAACGTCGCCTTTTCCTTGTCCCGGCGATTCGGTGTGATCTGCGATCTATATAGTATTGAAATCATTGATAGAGATATCCATAGCAATACTACAGGTAGACATCCAAGTCAATGTGGGCGTTTCACCACAGCACAGCAAGCAGCCAGATCCCAAAGAAACCCCCTTGACCGACTACCGCACACGTGCCCGCCCCATACATGGGTTTTTGATAGTGCAAGATCTCGTCCATCATGGACGATCGTCTGCCAAGAGAGTGAATATTCGGCGCAGCCCTGGTCCAAGAGACAGCGAACTTGGCACCAACACATTCTTAGACTCTCTATAACCACCTACACATCCCTTCACTGTGATAATACCCACACCTGTGGCCCAGTCCCTTAACTCCCATTCGGCGGCTTTGGTCCACGACTTGCTTTTACCGGTCAGAGATCCTGTGTAGGTCGGCTCCGGACTTCCGGATCTCACCTTGCACACCGTACACATGGACCAACCCGATCTGACCAAATCTGCGGCCAGATGATGCGCACACCCGAGACACTGTTTGGTGTGACACCTAGCCGTGCGTGTGCTTTCAACTGCTGCATCATGGGAGTCGAGAGTCAGGATCGGCAGGCGTGCACATGTGGGTGGCAGGTTCCGGACATCTGAACACAAGACCCGCGGTTCACTGCGAGTCGCCGTTGCGGGCCTCTGAACGAACGGGATTCTGGTGGCTCTCGTGTCACCTGGCACCTGTCTCTGAACAGAAGCCGCTGCCTGCCGAGGGCCGTCTACAGTGAGACAACTTGGGGGATAGACGGGAGGCCAACGAACGGTCAGCCGAGGCATTGGGCGAATATGCTTCCTAAGATCCATCAAACACTCTCAGGATTTCTTTGGAGTGGTTGCTGTGCTTTGAGATCTCAAGTAAATACCCAAATCTCAGCATCTGATCGGATACAGGTGGACACCATTGGCTCACTGTTCTGACTAGTAGCCAGCTCCGACCCAGTGGGCGGCCTGTTTGTATGCCGGGACGCTGAAGTAGACGCAAATTCACACCTACTATTACAATAAGCAACCGGCAGCGGAATTATCGAACGATGTACTATGATATGCGGCACGAATGCACAGCAAGTACGCACTCAAAAGGACAAACCATCGACAATCCAGAATAGCAATTATATCAGGAGAATGGGTTAAAGCCACACAGTTTCCAAGTAGTTCGAGTGGATAGGTAGGTCTTTGGCAGCTCGTGTGCGTGTTTCCAGGGGGGCACTCTGCACGCTTTGGATTTCCGAGGCTATGGATCGCAAGTACGCCTCGGGACGGCTTGCTGCCGTCAAGATGCGATCAACCAGGCGCATGTGCCTAGCCGGTTGGGCGAAAGAAAGACGTTGACAAAACGCAGCAACGTCTGGTACTACACACTCAACCTCGTGGATAGAGAAACCCCTGTTCGAACCAAGTTCGCAGGAGAGCACAGTCTCAACAAGGAGAAGAAAAGAAAACCACTCCCATGCCAGCCGACTACATTGATCTTCGGCCCCAAGAGGGATGACTTGCAGGTTGGCGTTGTGGCAAGGACCTGGGCTGGGCCAAGCAGCCGCATCACTTGTTCTATCGCCAGAATACATGGATGACCAAGTTACCGGGAACAAGGCCTCAGCTGTATCCTGCAGGTCCGAACAGAGTCTCAAGCTCGCCTCCACCAGATGGGTCCTGCATGAGTCCAGTGGCTGTTCACGCTGTCTGGATTCGTAAAGGACCTACCAAGACATTGCCCAAATTCAGGACGGCACCAGGTACCGCCCACTGACGTGGCGTTGTATGTGCCTTGGCCGCAACTGGAGTCCTAATGTCTCTGGCCCGCTAATCTTTCATGAAGCTGCAAGATGATGCAGCACAATGCTGTCCCACTGACTAGCTGGGCAGGCCGTTCTCGAACTCGGCGGCGGCCGCGCGAGACATGACGGGCAGTGCCCCGTGATGTCGAGGTCAAATTCCAGCAAGGTTCTCATACGAACAGGAGGAGTGGGTCCCGCTGAAGCCAGACCTTTCCCACGGTCTAGAATCACTGCGCAGCAGTCCGCCTCTTCACTAATACCTAGATAGGTGTTCAGGCATTGGGGAATGTTTCTCCCACCCTGCCTGCCTATCGGTCTTCGTCGTCAGCCAATGAGTAATTAGACAGGTGGCAGCCCTGATAGCCGCCACTGGCTGCTTCTTAGTCCTCTCCTGCTGAAGTTTTGAATGGACCACGCCCAGAACGAGTTGCCACCAACAGCAGCAGACCGCCGTGCATGAGGGGCGCGTTATGAGCAATATTCAACATGGTGTGAGGCCTTGTTGACCGACGGTTCACGAGCATCAGCAAGAGGCTTGACAGCCAACTGTGAAGTTGCACAACCTTAAGGCGCCTCGATGACACCAGAACATTAGGCAAAGATCACCTGATAAGCGCTCCTTGTAGCGTGGTGCTCAGCCCAGGACAGCATCGTGTCTATTCTTGGCCGAGGGAGGCCTTCCGAATGGGGACAGTTGCACAGTAGACGCGCTCTGCCGAGTAAAGGAAAGGGAGGGGGGTGTACTCAAGATTGACCGGTCCTCTGGGCGTTGTGTGCACCACCCGGCGACCCGGTCGCCCACAATAAGACAATGTGTACATATGTAAGGGTGTGGTAGAGCGTCCTGACATATCGAATAGCGGCACGGAAAAAGCAACAGCCTGTGACACATGCACATCGGGCCAATCTTCTTCAGTGGCATATGCGGGACGGAAGCAGGCAGCACCGGAACAACCGACCTATCAATATCGGGACTCCCCAGGCCTGTCTCAACAACAGGTGGTCTGGGCCATTACTGGAGGGACCCCCCCTTTTTAATTTTGGCCCCCCCCCTCTCCCACCCTCTTCCGCCCGGATCCCAAGCAAGCTTTGTACTTGGTAGAGACAACATGGATAAGTGCTAACCCGTGTGTGTTCGCGCGTGCGTGCGTGTGTCGTGTGTCGGTTGCCGGGCAGAAGCCAACAGGCACACCGGCCGGCACAGAAATTTGGGGGAGCAACAGGCCGACAGAAGGCGGATATAGACTCAGGTGCAGAGCTGCGGAGGCGATTGGCGGCCACCCTGCTCCCCTGTGTAACCACCACAAACATGATCGCACCTATCACGGGTTGCAGCACCGGACCCCAATCCTTGCGCTGACCGGTACCTCGAGGCCAAGGCCAAGCCACAAATGCTGTGTTGGGTCTGGGTGGTGCAGCAGCCAGCAGCACACAGCAGCTAGAAGTAGCAGCACCGGCAGCAGCCAGCACCGCGGCAGGTGGTAGAACAGAGGAGGGGGGGAAATTAGGAGGTACGAACAAAGCAGAAGGGGGGGGGGGGGGGGGGCGGGCTGTGGGCCCAGACTGGGAAGGATGTGGGAGGACCGAAAGGAGGAGAAGACAGCGAGGGCGCACAACCTAAGGGCGTGACGACCAGTATGCGAGAGGACACAGATCTGGGGAGGGACGCTGCCGCTGGTACTGCTGCTGTTGTTGCTCCTGCTCCTGCTCCTGCTCCTGCTGCACTGCTGCACTGCTGCCGCATCTGGTGCTGTTGCTACCGCTGCTGTCATCATCATCATCGGCGGCGGCGCGTGTAGGTGGGGGAACAGAGCATTGAAATACCCAGATGCATCCCGTTGTGACACTTCTTCCACCCGCCCCCCACCCCACAACCTTGGAGCAACGGGTAAACCGACACAAGAGCCCCAATGCACCTTGCACCTAGGTCTTGCTTGCCTGCTTGCCTGAAAGCTTGCCAGCTCGCCCTCTCCCACTCAAAGCTCTGGCACTTTGGGCACGCTCCCGCACGCTCGCTAACCGACCTCCCTCGTTGGTCCGCCGGAAGCGAGATCACTTACCTGCCACCAAGGGCCCTCCCAGCGCCCAAGTTGGATCTCCATCAATCGCGAGGTCTCCTGTCCATACTGAGCTGGAAATGGCAAACGAAAGGCGACTCAACAAGTCAGCGTCCCGCACTCCTCGACATGGAAGTAGTACTACTACCACTACCGCAGCCTCGGCCTCGGCCTCGGCCTCTGCCAGCATCAGCAGCAGCGGTCGCAGCACCTTGAACGCGATCAGCGGAGGAAAGAAGCAGAGCAGGCAATACCGACTCCCACACCCTCCCGTGCCTCATGCTCAGACGTCTCTGCTGCAGTCACAGCGGGTACCCGCGTCGGCCGTCGCTTATCCCTCAGCACGGCAAAATGGCTACGAGTCCCCACAGGTGAGCGACAGCCGGTATTACGCCTCTGGCGGCCGAGGAGGAAGCCTGACCACGACGTCAACGGCGGCCGGCGCGGAAAGTCTCGCCCCAACCGCCGCCAGCGCCACCGATGGTTCGACCGAGGCGGCAGTCCCGTCCGCGGATCCGGATTCCATGGAAGCTAAGAAGGGACTGAACAAATGGGGCGCCTTCGACTCGCTCAGCGGTTCCGGCACGGGCACGTTCGGGTTTGGACCCCTGCTGTTCCACCATGTGGATGAGACACCGCGGGACCCGTACGACACCAGCAACATGATGCTGAATGACCCCATCAGCTTCAACCCTATGAGCGCAATCTCGTGGGCGAGGCTGGATGAAAGCCCTGACAGCGTCGACGAGCTGGACGGCGACCACTCTTCCGCGGCGCAGAAGCCGGACATCGCAGCCGCAGCCGCAGCCGAAGCTGGGACCAGTGGCAGCAGGCAAGACGGGAGCAGCAGCCATGCGGGCTATGTCGACAGCCCAGCCAGCACAGCAGCGAGCCCAAGGCATGGCAGCGGTGCATCGTATGCCTCGGACGTCTCCGGGTCTCGCACCTCATCCGTGGCAGGAAGCAGTGTCGGTAACATATCTAGGACCTTCTCAGACACAAGCCTCGTGAGTCCGGACACGGAGAGGAGCTCGGCGGGCGTGCCACCTGCTTTTACGTCTTCTCCCAGCTCACGGACGCCTCACCCTCATCCCAGCCAGCAGCACCAGCAGAGACAAGGGAGCCAGGCAGAAGTGCCGGTCCAGTATCGAACTCATCAATCGCAGCAGCAGGCCTATTCAACATCAAAACCACCCCCAAGCAGAAGTCCAACCTCCCATCGTGCGTCGGCAGGTCATCAGCCCTACACCAGCGAATCCTATGCGCACACACGCCCACAACAACATGCACAGCACTCACATCGACATCGCTATCAGCAGCAGCAACAGCAGCAACAAAGCTCCCAGTCGCGCCAGCCACAGCAGCTGCAGCTGCAGCAGCTGCAACAGACTCCAGCTCCACCTCCATCGCTCCCAGCCCACCAGGCAACAACGACAGATTTCCTCCTCTGCCTGGGTCCGCACTGCAGCGCGCGCTTCCCGACCGAACAGGAGCTGGCCGCGCACTACCGCGCCGAGCACGCCTTCACGTGTACCTGGACCTCGTGCTCCGCCGCCAGCTTCACCTCGAGCAACGCGCTGGCCTGGCACATCAATGCCGAGCACCACCTCGTTTGCCCCGTGCCCGGGTGCTGCGGCGCCATGTTCGCAAGCAAGAGGGCGCTCGACGGGCACTTGAAAGTGAGTCGCATTGATCCCAGCGATAGCCATTGGCGGCTGTTTTGTTTCTAGTGGTAGCTTAAAGTCCAACTGGGTTATTGACAAGTTGATCTAGGGGGAGGTTGTGACGTCTTCGATTTTAACACCATCGGGGAGTTCGTCGTCGGCCACGCAACAGAGACATCCTCAGCAGCAGCAGCAGCAGCCCCAATCGCAACTGCAGCAGCCGAATCATCATCGCGCGCGTCGCCGGTCGAAAAGCCCGAGTTTCTCACCCGGCCATCGGCCACCTCAGAGGACGCGACGTTAGGTCTCGGTCTGCTTCTCCCCGGAATCGAAATCGAACGACTTGTATCGCGGTGGTCAGTCTTGCTGACTCGGGGAAGAAACGATCGAGTGTGCCCACGCATCAAAGACCTCGAGCTCTGGCACAGGCGTTATTTTTGGGGCAGTGGAGACAGGTGGGCACGGTGGTGGATAATCATATGTATTCATGGAACGAGCCGAGCTTTGCGCCAACGGTGAAGAGTATCAAGGCTCGTCGTTCAGCCGGGGAACCCACCCCTGGCCATTTTCTTGGCCCGCTGGTCACGCCTGTTGTGGTTGGCCCTCTGGCTCTTGCTGGCCTCCTTGCGCCGTCTCGCCTGCTCCGTGTCATGTTCGCCACTCGGCCCGGCAACGTTCCCGCCGGCACGTCCAGGGCCACCGCCTCGTCCCCGACCCCTGCCGCCGCGGCCCCGTCCACCCCGCCCTCCACGCCCGCCGCCGTCAGTGTCGGTTTGCTCCGTGCCCGACCCGGCTGGGCTCGCCCTCCATGCCGTGCTCGTCAGCTCGTTCTGCTGCCCGGTGAAGGTGCTCACGGCGCTATATTTCATCTCGAGCCTGCGCTTCTGGTTGGCATTGCGCGACAGCATGACCGCCCAGCCCTCGATGGCCTCGTCGGTCATGCCTGTGTCATCCTTGAGCTTGCTTCTGGTCGCACTTCTGCGCGTGGCCTGGTCGCGCTCAAAGGCGTTTGGCGTGCTCTGGTACGTCCTCCACAGCGTCTCCTCGTTGTCATTGGCGGGATCCTCCGCCGTGGCCGCGTCGACGGTCCCACCGACATCTGCGGCGTCGTAAGTGTCATCACGCTCGTCATCATCCGAGTCGAAAGCTGCCAGTGCGGACAGGATGGCTGCTTTATTGGGAGCGGTAGAGCGGTCGGCGAGGATATCGTCCGCGGTCCTCTCGGGGGCTTTCTTGCCGATGTGGAGCTGCGAGGCGTCGACAGCAAGACGGTCTAGCTCGTCGTCATCAAAGACGTTGCGCCGAGAAGGAAGGAGCGGTGGTGTTGAACGCGGCAAGAGACTGGACCGTCTTCTTGGTTTAACGCTTCTGGTGGATCTGAAGGAGCGGTTAGCTGGGACCATTTCTAGTAATAATTAATGAAAGACATATGTATTGTGGCGTACAATTGCTCAGAGCGATCCGCCACGCCGAGGTGGGGCGGCAGCGAATCTTCGAGAAGATGCGCGATCACTTGCTCCGTGTCGTCGCCGTACTCGTCCAACAGCTTCGAAACAAAGCCAGACCCGAGCTCTGGGAAGAGGTCCTGCACTTGGGTTATCTGGCTCATGCGGTGGACGTGGACGTCACCAGACATGGCCTCGTGGTCATCCAGGGCAACGCCTTTACCCTTGTCGATCCTGCGTCTGATCAGACGCTTCGGCTTCATGCCGGCTCCTGGTTTCCGGAAGGCTTCCAGGTCCATGATCATGTTCTTGGTACGGGCGTTCTCGGTGCCTGATGCCTCCAGCTTGTGCTTGATCTGCTGCAGCAGTGGTGTGGTGCTGACGAGCTCGGGAACGAGCGAGTCGTTGGCGCTGGTCGGCCCAGCCTTGTGGTCCTCGGCGGCGGTCTTGAGGGAATAGAGCTGGTCGGTGAGGAGGGAGAGCTTAGGAGGGCTGCTCTCCACCAGGCCCATGAGGCTGAGGTACGTCGTAGTGATGATAGTCTTCCTCAAGGGGGGGTTCATGATCCTGTAGCAAGCGATGAGGCCGTCGAGGAACTCACTACCGGCCAGGAAAAAGGAGGCAGCCGAAGGGGACGCACTGATGAGGTGGCTCAGCCTTTGCAAATGTTCCTCGACGGATTTCAGATCCCCGCTGAGACCGCTGTCCAGGTTTTTTATGAGAAACTTCTTGGCAGGGCCCAGGAATGCCTCGACAGTATCTTGAGATGAGGCCGACAGGGAAGAGAGGAGGTTGCTGGCCCTCTTCTTGCTGTATACATGACTGAGGTCGGACAGGAACTCCCACTGCAGCAGGGCAACCGGTGGAGAAGGCGACCTCAGTGCCCTGGAGGCGAGCAGGTAGCAATCCTTGAGTAGCAGCCTGGCTGGGGCCGAAGTGCCAAGCAGGGCAGAGCCATGGGCGGCGATCTCTCTCATGAACGAGGCGAGGAATCGGGACACTGATTCATCTCCAAGAGTCTGCTTGGAGAAGTCGGCATCAGAGAGGGCGAGATGGGCCTCGGCCAGAGATATCCAAGCACCCAGGCTGGCAGTCCACTCGTCGATGGACAGCAACTCCTTCCAGGCCGCCGTTGGAAATGGGGCAAACGGGGGCAAGGCAGTCGAGCCCATGGTGATGTTTGGTGGAGTTCAGTGGGATTTATTGCCCGTGGGACGTTGTGAGAGATGCAGAAGGGGTGGGGAATTAAGGTAAAAAGGAAGTAAGGATGCAGGACGTAGGAAGGAGGGAAAGAAAGAATCACAACATCTCTCTCTCACACACAGCGTCTGTCTGGGCGAGCTGCCTCTCTTTTACATGTAATCGAACACGGCCCAGCAGCTAGCCGCACTGATACGGCAACCACTGATGTAGTTAATTAGGTACCTGCCCACAGCTGCGCTGCTGCTGACTTGACGTGGGTTGAGCGAAGCCAGCCAAGTCTCACCGGCTGACTCATCCTGATTCACTCCAACAGGCACTAGCCCAAGTCCAGCACTAGCGCCAGCTTGCCAGCAGCCCTAACGAGCAAATTGCCCCACCAAAGAGAAATCCGATCGCGAACTTTTTGCTAAGAAGCGGTCTCTAACTCTCTCTCTCTCTCTGTCCCCCTACCGCACACCCATCGTCAATTCACCCAACCCGCCAGCCTTCATCACTTTGCCGAAACGTATCACCCGTTCGAGTCGTGAAGGAACACCCCCAACCCATCAATCAACATGTCTTACCAGAAGCCAGAGAAGGGAGACTTTGAGGGTCCCGTACGTTGTCTCCCACGACATCATCCCGATTTGATGACCACCACTGCTTGTAGTGGTTGGTCGTGGTTCCTGCTACTACGTGGTCGCACATTATACATGCTAACACTCCTCCTCCAACAACACAGAAGACCCACAAGATCCGCATCACCCTGACCTCCCGCAAGGTCCAGTCCCTCGAGAAGGTCTGCACCGAGCTGATCGAGCGCGCCAAGGGCAAGGACCTGCGCGTCAAGGGCCCCGTCCGCCTGCCCACCAAGACCCTCAAGATCACCACCCGCAAGACCCCTTGCGGTGAGGGTTCCAAGACCTGGGACTGCTACGAGATGCGCATCCACAAGCGCCTCATCGACCTCAACGCCCCTACCGAGATCGTGAAGCAGATCATCGTCAACATCGAGGCCGGTGTCGAGGTCGAGGTCACCATCGCCGCCTAGATGACCTGACACTAAACAGGACAAGTTCCTCCCTCGATGCTATGGTTTCCGAGGCGACGTGGAGTCGGGGTTCTCAAGTGCCACTGGAATTCATCATGTTGATGGCAACGTCAATCAGGGTAGAGCGGGACACCGAACCAGAACAAGTTCTCAAACAAATCATTGTGCAATAATGCTAGTGCGTGGTGGTATTCATGCCCGTTTGTGAATGTGCACGCGTGATAGCCTGTCTCTTTGACTTGGACAATATTCAGAAGGGATCCGTGTTTGGGGATCTCATCTGGTGGTACATGACCTGGAAGACGACAGGCAGATGAGCACTCCCCACATCAATTGGTGCACACCGGTACAAATGCTATTGAAGGTGGTCATTCCAGTATAATCCAAGGAGCTCGACATTTAGGATCCCCGTCGTCTGTGGCTGGGGGGTCACATAGTATTGCTATTTCATGGCAACGGATGCCAGTCGCCTTTCTAAAACGCCTCCCGTATGCCCGACGAACATGTGGTCTCTCGTGACAAACCACTACTACAGATTGGCCTCGAAGTATGCGAAGCTGCTTTTGTTCGGCCACCCGCCCGTATATGTGAAAACTCACATACACACACAAATTCTCTCTTTCAACGCCGGCTGCCAGCCCAAATACTTCCCATGCCATGCATCTGTGGTTTTTTAGTGTTTGTTTTTTGTTTTTTTTGAACGCCATAGTTTTGAATGTCCACGATCCGACAGCAGATCATCAGCCTCTTCTCGCATCCAGCTTCAACGGGCGTCCCCAATTTCAGAGGGTATCAACGGATGCTTCCATACACGATCCTGCGTTGGTGGCAATGTTTCTCTTCCACACAGTTCATAGGTCCCATGTGCAGTATTCCCTTAGTGGCGGGGCCTCAGGCATCCCAGTGCCACCAGCACCCGCAAGAGTGAACCGGCCCGTGGAGACGAACTGCTCGTATGCCGCCTTCTCTGCGTCTGTGTAGTCCCGATCAGGCTCCGTGTCCTTGTAGTACGGTGGAGGGCCATCCGGGAACCAGATCTTGGTCCAGCTGCCGTCGAAGTTCTGAATGCCTGGTACCTGCTTCGGCGCTTCACCCTTCTCGGCGATCTCTCTGTACGTGATCTGCTTGCCCTTGAACGATAGCAGGTGTCCAGAGGGTGCCTTTCTGGCGTAGCTGTCGTAAGGCGGGTGCTGCCTGGTTGCGTTTGGCCCGTACGGATTATTGGAGGCACCGGGAGCCACACCTGCAGGCACCGGAGCTGCCGCTGCAAAGCCATTGCTCGCTGGGGCAGGCTGCGCAAAGGGGTTCGACGCCGCAGGTTGTGCCGGCTGGCCGAATGGGTTTGCGGGTGCGGCGGCTGGCTGACCTGCTTGACCAAAAGGATTCGGGCCTGTCGAAGGGCCAGACGTGTCCATGGACACCTCGGGCGTGGTTGACTGCGGTGCTGGTTGTCCGAACGGATTGCTCGACGCAGCCGCGAAGGGACTTGGGTTGCCGCTTGCTCCGCCAAGCGCTCCGAAGGGACTGGCAGAAACCGCAGCACCGCCGGAGAACGGGTTTGGCTTCGCGCCTAGCTGTGAAGGCTGGCCAAAGCCACCAGAGGGCGCAGGTTGGGACGGCTGCGCAGGCTGGCCAAAACTAGGGGCGCCGAAAGGACTCGCTGACTGGCCCAGTGCTGATGGTTGGCCGAAGCCACTTCCCGCAGCTTGTCCGAGACCTGAGGGCTTGCCAAACGTGCTGCCGCCACCCAAGGCCGAAGGCTGGCCAAAGGCACTTCCTCCACCGAGCGCCGACGGTCGACCGAACGCGCTGCCACCGCCACCCAAAGCCGAGGGCTGGCCGAACCCGGAAGGTTGGGCTGGCGCAGCGGGCTGTGCAAATGGAGAGCTACCGCTGGCCCCGCCAGCTGCGGCGCTGAAGGGATTTGGGTTCTGCCCAAGTGCGGAAGGCTGACCGAAGGCGCCACCCGTCGAAGGGGCGGAGAAGGCATTGGCAGGCTGACTCGGCTGGATGCCAATGGGTCGCTTGCCGACAGCGAATTCGCCAGTGCTTGGCGAAGAGTTCGCCTGGCAGACATCGTGGCGATTTGGGTGGTTGTTTTGCGCCTGTAGGACAAAGTCGATAGCTCCGTCAAGGTTCCCCAATGCACTTTGAATCTTGGACTGCGCTTGGCCCCAGAGGCCTTGGATCTCGTTCAGCTAGTAGGCAGGTTAGCACGCTTCCCGGGGCTCATTCTTCAGCCCGAAGAACAAAAGGCAGGACATACCGCGCCCTGTGCATTGCCAGATGCCTCTCCCGTCATGTAATGCAGTCTCATCTCCTCGAAGCTCTGCTCTATAGGGTAACCGCCCCATAGCTGCTCGGGAGCATCGCGGCCAGGACCGTATGCTGACAGGATCCATGATGGCCTCTCCTCTGCGAGATCTTTTTGTATTGTGTCTTTGCTCAACGAAAACTGATTGGACTGGGCTGCCGGCTGTCTCCCGAATCCACCGCGATTATTGTTGGTGTTCGAATTGCCCGAGAGGACGCTGAAAGGGTTTGCGCTGGCAGAACCATTTGCGCTGGGATGCTCATATCTGCAATTGTCTTGGAAGACGGAGAACGAGTTAGCATGCTGCGATTTAAATCGGCTGAGGAAGGTCACGGGCGCATTGGGTGTCCTTGGGGTGTCAAGCTGCATGCTGGTGTCATCGGCCTGGAGAAACGGTCCGAAGGTCGCAGGGCTTCGCGCAGAACGGACGGTAGGGCTCCAGATGTCTAGTTCGACGGTGGTGGCAATAGCGGGAGCAGGCCAGCTGCCCTGGTTGTTGGAGCCAGCTGACTGTGCCGTGGCCAAAGGATGGGTCGGTCGCGCATTCGAGTCCCTTGCGGCGAGCGGCCTCGTCCTGTTATCAGTTGCGAGGGCCAGGGAAGACAAGTCGAGAGGTTGAGGCTTGAACTTCTTCGCGCTGGTGAGGAGGAATGGGATCGGCGCATTGCGGACGGCAGGACCACCGCCATTCGAGAGGGTAACCATCGCCGTCGCCAAAGTTGTCTGCTGCTTCGATTCGACTTGCTTCGCCAGGACTCAACACGTCGACAGAGGAGGTACAGTTTTGGAGAGGTCGATGGATTTGTAACATCAAGCAACACACGAGTGGAATGATCCAAGGTCTTGGCCTCAGGAGCAGCTTCGAAGGTCGAGGAATGTACAGTGCTCAAGGTTGTCTTTCCAGGGATGGGATTGGGGCACAAAAGGGACTGACTGTCAAGAAGGGGTGCAAGGCTGGGAAAAACCTACTGCCAAATCTGCAGTTACCCTGCTGGTAGAACTTGCAGATGGTCATCTCGCATCTTTTGCCTTTTGCCGAGCTTTAGGAGCTACCATGGGTGGCTGGAAATGGCGGAGTATCTCTATTTAATAGGTGGCGACCTCATTGTTCTGAGCAAGTTGGGATGACGGCCGACCTAGCAATAGCCAGACAATAGGACGAAGGTGGCAGGAGGAGGAATGTAGAAAGTTCACAAAGGAAGACGCGACGACGTGAGGACTGTGCACGGACCATCTCCTGGTCTGACCCGCAGTTTCTTATCTTATCGGTCTCGGCCGTGAATCGTCAGTTACGGACAGGACGGAATACTGTGGTGCGTGGTACAATCTGCCGGGTGCGGGACCGGCCTTGGCACCTGCATCCATTTGACGCTATGCCGAAACCAGAGGCAACCGTTTTCTTCTTCAGGTTTGTCCTCGAGACATGCACGCCCAGGACAGAAAAACGAGTACACCCTGGGCAATCTGCCACACCACCTCTCCGCACCACACATCTGTACCTCTTTTCTCACACTTCTATACCCTCTACTTTATACAACTATTTCTTTATAAGAGAATTCTTTTCTATAATAAAATTAAGTTAAAAGAATAATCTAAAGAAAACTAATTAAGTAGTATTATTTACTTTAGATACTCTGCTTCTTAACATAGCTTTATAAGTAGTATAAATGGGCTACTTGAGTTTGGTTGTGTGGTGTACTTGTTTTTTTGTCCCGGGCGTGACATGTCATGTCAAGGACTGGGATCAGCGTGCACCCTGCTGTGACGACATTGAGGCACTCGTTTACGGCCAAGATCTTTGATGGCTGAGACCTGACTGGGCAGTCTGAATGGAGGACTGCACTCCTGCTAGATTCGACCTGGTGCGCCGCAATTTGTCGAGTCCTTGATACGGACGTCCGCTTGCAACAAGTAGTTTCAATTGAATCTCTTCATGACGTCTACTGGTCAAGTCAGAGGAAAATGAAAAGCAATGCCCTGGCTCCCTCAAAAAGTGTTGAGCGTGGGCATGGGCATGCGGATCCGATGACGGCGCGTCGCGTCGCAGTGAGCTCCCTCTTCAATGTCAACTGGTACCAATGTGATGACTGATAGACCAGGCTTGGTTCAATGGACATCCATAGTGACACAGCATCTCCATCGCCCAATTCCGTGCTCTCCAGATTGGCATAATTTCCTGAGGTTGCCAAAGTTGCACGGTTCGTTCAGAAGATTGCTGTTGGTTTGAACCATTTCCAGCAAATTCAAGTGCTCAGAAGTGGACATTGCCTTGGATGGATGAACCCCGATTGACGAGACTCTTAGACAATGCCCAGCTTTGCAAGACTTTCGACATTGTCAGTCTGAAGGCACAGTGACTAGGTGCTGATGACGCCGTTCACGCTCGATATGACCAAAAAAATGGAAACGAGTGGGGTGATATAGGAAAACCATACGCAGCCATTCTATCACATCTCAGCCAAGTCCGATATGGGCTGAAAAGCTAAGATCCAAGAAGAAGCAATGTTGCAGCGGCAGGCCGAGCAATCTCCGTACACTACCGTCCATTCAGCTGCCATTCCAAGGTTAGCTAAGCCGCATCAAGTCGCCGATCAGCCTCACGAGGCCTGGACCGGGTTTAGCATGCTTACACTGCATGCATATGTAGATCCAACCGACCTGGCCAGTGGAACATTACCAAAGAAACAAGCGGTGAATTCGATGCGGCTTAGCCCCTCGTGCACGCCACACGCAGCCAGCTGAATGACCCTGCCTAGGCTGCCTACTTGAGTAGGGACTGTACGTTAGCCGTATGCCTTTGTTTGCCGACCAGTGCCAGGCTTGGACATACCCTATGCAGAGCGTGGGGCTAATGGTACCATTGATGCATATATGCGCCCTGCAATGCATGCCACGTACATGGGAATCCATCAGGGCTGTCCTTCAGCGAACCGTCATGGTTGTTTGCGACCCACTGGGCACCGGGCCGGCCCAAATGCAAGGCTGAGAGATGCCAAGACGACGAGACGGCGAGGCACATATGCCCTAGCCAGGGGCCAGGACATACCCGATTGGCTATGGCGTATAAAAAGTGGTGCTCGGGCTAAGAACGGCTGTTCACAGTTGTACTGATGAGATGCGTATCATATCTCAAGTGCTCCGAGTTGCAATCTGGTCAAAGCTAATTGCAGATACGAAATGCAGCACTGCACACAACACCGAGATCATCCGTTGCGATTCTGTTGATTCCGATACCCGCTCTGAAGGATACTGAAAATGTGAAGAGAAAGAGAGGGATGGAAAACAACAGAGGAAGTAAAGGACTGGAGGAGACGGAAGGGGGATACTCCCTAACCCCTCTTGACCGCGCTCACACTATCGAAAATGCGTCTACCATGCAGTCGAGGTGAGCTGAATAGGGTCGGTAGAGTCCAGCCATCAGTGCGATGGGTGGAGATGCGTCATGCCCTGCGAACAACATTTAAATAGACAGAGGACTCAGTCTCATCAGCTGGCACTCTGAGCTTCACAGTCCACTCGGTCTTGTTCTTTTGGCTTTCTAGTGTCTCTGGGGTGACGCCTCTCGCTTATATTCTTAGTCACAATCGCTTACCAAACCAGGTAACGTTGTTGAAGATGCGGCAGAATCCTTCCTTTTTCTTGCCGATCCTTGGGCCTCTGGCCTCGGCCACCGCGGTCTTGAGGCAGAGTGGGCCAGCTCTCCTGCCACGACAGTCGGGCGGTGGGGTCTGCCAGGCCACACAACCCACTGTGGCCGCACCCCATGCGAACATCTGGGCGGGCTTGACGAACCAGGAGATGGCCGATGCCATCGATTTCCTGTACAAGTCCAAGGAGTTGAACTTGACCATTGATGGTGGAAGGTAGGCCCCGAGCCTGCACCGCGCTAGACAGTTAGGATATGCAGCTGACATTGATGTATTTCTGAATAGCTGGGACAACACGCTGTAATGACAAGCCCCTTAAACTGGAATTGTGTCAGAGCGTGAATACTGACTTGGCATAAAGCCTCTCTATTGATCTCCTACAGCCTAACAAGACCGACGTTCTGCCATTCCTGGCTGGGGGAGGAGATGCTCCAGCGCGGTATGCTCGTGCGACTCTGGCTTTTGGCGCTTCAGAGGAGCCATACATCCGGGAGTATGTTGTCGGGCCGATGGCGAAGGGGAATCAAACCCAGGCCAGCCCACTCACCTTCTTGTCTACTCGCAGTCCAGATAAGAAACTTCGGGTCTATGATTCGGACTTCGACGAAAGTTTGAGCGACACCATCATGTCGCAGGCTGCTGACATCACCAAGGCGCTGTGGAACACAGTATGTCACGCTCTCACACTTTGCACGGCCATGGGTTCGACACTAACTGCCATCATCAGGACGTCAACGAATTCCAACTCGCAACGGTCTCCCCTACTGCAGTGGATAACGGCAAGGTTACGACTTGGCAAGCCTTCTATGGCAAGTCAACCGGCTCATTTGACTCAGGCACCCTGCTACCGCAAGGTCTTTACGTGAGAAGCGACCGCACTGGCCGCGATCCTTCAAAATGGAAGATCACGGGGTGGCTGTACAACAACGTCTTTTATGCCGGCATCGAGGAATTCAAAGCCGCCGTGGCTAAACCCGGATTCGAAAAGCTGGGCATGGGTGTGGATGGCCCGTGGGCACAGCTCGAAAAGGTCGGGGATGCACTGCCATTCGACGAGCTCCCACCTCCAGTTTCCATTCAGCCCGGCCCCAAGCGCTTCTCTGTGGACACAGAAGAGAACTTCGTTTCCTGGAGTAGGTCCCGGTCCCGGCCCCGGCAATGCTAACAACAATGGCTGACATACAACGCGTTGCAGTGGATTTCAGCTTTTACGTGGCCGTCAGCCGCGACATGGGCGTGAGGCTGTTTGATATCAAGTACAAAGGGAAGCGAATTATTTACGAGGTAATTATCCTTCATCATCTTCGTGGTTCAAAGGACGGGAAACTCAAACTTCGCAGCTTGGCATGGAAGAGGCCATGGCCCACTACTCGTAAGCAGCCACATTCTTCATGGCCTACGGACGACGCTCATTTAATGCAGGGGAATCGATCCAATCCAATCTGGAACATGGTAGGTAATTTGGCATTCGCAGGGGGCTCACAAGCGCTTACCTTCTCAGTTACTTCGACTCAATGTACGGATTCGGTACCGGCATAGTCTCCCTGGTCAACGGTAAGGCATCTCGCCCACTTTGTGATAGTCTGAAGCAAGAGCTCACAGGGGAGCAGGTTATGATTGTCCGGCGTATTCCACGTACATGGACACAACCTACATGGATGGGACGACCAGAAACATCCAGCCGAACGGCATCTGTGAGTGTTGTCCCGGTTTCGCGAGAGGCCCACGCTCTAACAACCTTCCGCAGGCCTTTTTGAGATGAACGAGGACTTGCCAATCCAAAGACACTCGGGTCCAGGATTCACAAGCATCACCAAGAACATCGCGTTCAAGCTTCGCTCAGTCACGACAGTTGGAAACTATGACTACCAGACCACATATGAGTTCCGAATGGATGGTTCCATGACCATTTCGGTCAGGGCCTCCGGGTACATCCAGAGCGGATATGCAGCAAAGAATGATGAATACGGTTTCAGAATTCATGACAATCTGTCTAGCTCCATGCATGACCATGTGCTTACCTTCAAGGCGGACTTTGACATCCTCGGCGAAAAGAACTCCCTGCAAAAGGTGGAATTCGTCCCTACCACTGAGACGTAAGCTTTTCTGAAACCAAACAGCGCTGAAAGCAAGACTAACCACGGGCAGGTACGTCTGGAACGATGGAAAGCCACGCAACACCATGAAGGCTAAGAAGTCGTTCATCGCCACCGAGGACGACGCCAAGATCAACTGGACACCTAACGGGAATGCCATGTACGCCGTCGTCAACAAGGATGCCAAGAATCAGTATGGCGAAGCTCCGGGATATAGAATCATGCCTGGTATGTCGATGTTGTGAGATCCGTCACTCGTGATGAAGATTTGATTATTGACTGGCTCCTTTCAACGACCATAGCAGCCGGAGTCGCCGCTCTCACGATCCAAAACTCATCCATCGCCCAGAACGCCGTGAACCACGCACATCACCACCTTTATGTGACCAAGCAAAAGGATACAGAAGCCCGCGCGGCAAATCCATACAATCTTCTGGATCCAGTGGACCCGCTGGTGAACTTCGCTAATTACTTTGACGGCGAGTCCCTTGACCAGCAGGATGTGTAAGAACACCCCATTTCTCCCCCACGCCCGAGAATACGTGTCCCTGACAAATCACGCAGTGTTGTCTGGTTCAATTTGGGCATGCATCACCTGCCGCACACCGGAGATCTGCCCAACACGATGTTTTCAACAGCCCACTCGGCCATTACCATCGAGCCATTCAACTATCTCCCAGGAGATCCGTCACGCGCGACGACGCAGCAGGTCCGCATCAACAGCAGCCAGGGGGGCAACAACTCTGTCACGAACTTCGGGGCCAAACCGGCGACGTGCTCTGTAGACTCGGTATGTATTTTGCCGTGTGCGTGCTGATTCCTTATTCCTTGCTGATATAAGCCACAACCGCAGACCCAGCTCAACCCCGAGGTCAAGATCTTGAATGGGACGCTCGCTGTCCACAAGCTTCCGTACGACGGGACACGGCCCAACCGCATTGGGTAGACCCAGGTTTCACTTGTACATCATGGAGAAACGAAGGGCTTTGCTCTTCGGGACGAGAAAGATTTCTCGTAATTCAACTTGATGACATTCGATGTCATGCAGGCTGGATTTCAAGCATGGTCTTTGGCTTATGTACTTATTTCTCACGGACTTCTGTGTGGGTCCAGGCGTGTTGGTGAACTGCACATATGTCTCAATGTACTTCGGCTGCTCTTGATTGCGCGCAGGCCCAAATCACCTCTCGTCATTTAATCTAAATGAACTTGTTGTTCCGAAAGTAGAGTGGGCATGGTTACATTTTCAGTGCAATCATGTGCCTGCATCCTTTTAGCAAGCCACCTTGTGCCTAGCCCACAGTTTCCACTCGGCGTTCACATCGCCTGGCACGAATTTTTGTGGTCTGTTCTCTGGTATATGTTACAGGGCCCCGAGTACCAGTACGCGCAAAGCACACAAATGTTTCAGCAGTCGTGCTTCTGGTGGACAACCACCTCCACATGGACGTGCACAAAGCCCTTGGCAGTCCATGTACCCTGATGGCGACGTCGCTCCGGTACACATCCCAGTCGCGAGCTCCATCTCGCACATACCAGCCATCCTTTGGCTATCCCACGCTCCTTCGGTTCGGTTAATCGATTTCAACATCGCAATAGCTCTCCTTCTGAGGTCGTCATCTTCGGAAAACGTGGCAACAAACGATACGGGAGGGATTGTGTCCGCCTCAAAGGTAAACATCGGCTGCCTCCCATTGCTGATAGCGGGGATAACAATCTCGGCCTGGTGGAGGATGTCTTCGTAGTACTCCTGCGGCAGACCGGCGTCGCAGAATGGACCTGACTTTAACAGTGCCACCCATACCTTGCGGTGGAGAGTCAGGATCATGGCCTCGTTGAACTCGCCGTCGGAGGCTGGGGTGTGTTTGGTGCTCTCTAGGTACTGATCGAGCCGGCTGCACCATCTGTCAAAACGATCACAAACATTTTGAAACTCTGGACAGTCTATTTCTTCCAAGCATGGCTTTCCGCAACCCTGTCCACAGCTTTCGATACACATGTCTCCATACTTCTCTAACTCATGAATCGAATGGAATTCCAGATCGATGCTTCGTAGCTCATCGCGGGCTGCAGAAGACGACAGGAACGGCCCCTGGGTTTCGCTAGTGTCGAGAGCACGAAACCTTTGGTGGTGGAGTGGCGGATCCCACATGAGGATGGATGTGTCGAGGCTGAGACGTTCGAACATGTCTGAGATACCACCAAGAGCGCTGTCGTCGCATTTTGTCACTGTGATCTGGCCGGGTGTGCTTCCTTCCTTAGCAGGGGGGGCTGGGGCCGTGTCCCGCATCGAGCTCAGAAGCTCAGATCCAGCCCGTAGGTGTCGCAAGGCCACGGTATGGCGCGAGTTCAAATTGTCTATGCAGACAAAAATTAAGCAGCAGATGAGGATGATTTGGACGTCGAGTGCAGAAGGGTCGCCCATGATCGGGGTGAGGTCGGATATTGCTTTGTTGTACTGCTGGATGGCGAGATTATCGTAGCTCTGCGTCTCTGTGGGTGGCAAACCGAGGGAACGCCTCAACAGAAACGACTTGTGCGAGGCACCCAGGGAGATCAAAGCATGCTTGACAGGATTGACCGTGTGGCCAATGGGCAAGACATAGTCTCGCCAGAAACCGGCCAGCGCGGTAGAGTACCCGATCAGGTCTTCGACGGTGTATTGGTTGGCGTGCAGAAACAGGGACTTTTCTGGTGGGCTGCCGGGCACATCGCCGAAGTTGTTGAACGCATGAAGCATTTCGATGCCTCGCTTTGACGCGATCATGGCCTGGGACGTCGGCCTCGCCTGCGGCTTTTTCTTCGTACATCGCGGTTCTTGAGGCTGCTCGTAGCCATCGCATTTGTAGCCATGGTCCCGGCAGCGCAGGCAGATTGGCTTCGCCTCGTCACACTTCTTGTGCCGGATCCTGTGGAAGTGTTGGTTCAAGTAGATACGACATGATTGAGGCCAACAAGCAGTTGCCAGGCAGTACTTACTTGCTATTGCGAGGAGCAACATTAGAATTATTCATCACTACGGACATGCACAAGGGAATAGATCAACCGCGGTACGCACCATGTTAGACAGCCGGTTCGAACTTTGGGAAATTTTGCCCTGGTTCTTTTGGGCTTCGGCTGCGAGGCATCTTCCGTCTGCTTGAGAACCATGGCTGCTGAAGGACGTTGTCACGGGAGTGATAGCACCTGCTTGTCGGCGAAGGGGAGCCTTGTTTACCACCTTGGAAGAGGCCGCATAAAGTATTATTAATGCACGTGGCCCCTCATTGGGGGGATGGACTGTCGTTAGTCGAGATGGGGCAGTTGAGAGATTTAAGCTTTCTCCCCTGCCTGTCAATCCGTCCCCGAAATACACTAGTTTCGAATCATCCGGCGTGGAGTAGTGGACCATTTGGTAAGGGTTACCCGGTAGATGATGTGTGGGACGGCTCAGCCATTATCCCGCTGTCACTTGCAAGCGAAGTGATGCCCCCCCCTGGTCTGTGTGCAAGCCATGCTCACACAACTTAAGTTTTTTTATACTATTAATTCTAACATAACTCTCTCAAATCTTTATTATAAAATATAAAAATAATACTATTAAACTCCTTATAGAATTCTCTATAAGAAAAGAATTTTTACATAATTATATTAATTAAAGTAACTTTTTCTATATAAAAATGAAAGTATTAATAATAAATTCTTTAAAATTATTTTATAATAAAGAATTTAATAAGAAACTTAAAAATATTTTTTTTATAATTTCTTATAAAGGTTTGAGAGAGTTATAATAGAATTACTAGTAGAAAAAACTTGAGTTGTGCGAGCATGGCTTGCACACAGACCAGGGGGGGGCATCACTTCGCTTGCAAGGGACAGCGACCCCAGTGTCGGCATGGGCTATCTCAGCCCAGGCTCACAGGGACTAGTGCCGTGGCTGAGACGGGCAGACTTTTCAGCGGTGGTAGCTGCACATGCGAGTGCTGGGATGGCAGGATGGATTGGTTTGCTGGGCAGCTTGTTTGATAGGGGGTTCCTGGTTCTTTACATAAAGTAAGGAGTCGTACCTGGATACGCGTGTGCTAGACTGACTACATTTGGGGAAATGCTTGCAATGCCACTCATTTCCACGGAGAAGGGCCTTGTGTTCATTTGAACCAGCGTCCAAGCCCCCAGCCCTCCTCTGTTAATGCAGGTGCTCTGCTCTGGGTTGTCGTCTGATCAGATCCGATGCCTGAGATGAGCCCCTCATCAAACCGACCCAAAACCATCCACCATCTGTGGTCCCACTCAACACGGCATATGCCATGGAGAAGCACTTTAGAGGACTCGAAACGTCGCACCCGGATCTTGGGGGCTCACTGCTTCTAGAACGCCCCTCGCAGCGGGCACGGGGTAGATCAGAAGAGATATGCTTGAGCAAGTGTTTGCTTCTCGAGCCCATGACTCACATGCACAGATGCCGGGAACTCAATGCGACTCTGGGGAGCCTTGAGCCAATTGAGCCGTTGTATTTTTTCGAATTGGGGCGGCAGTGATGGCTGTACTTCCACAGCCCGCTTGTATTTGCCAGTTTCATTCTCCCTTGATCGATTCGATGCTCACTAGCCCATTCATCCGAGCTTTTGCTACGCCTTGCTGTCACCAGGCCTCGCACAAGGTCATCCCTCTGACAGACATATGAGACATCTGTCCTTCCCGGTAATAATTTCGTTACATCGTTGCATCTGTCAACATGTTAGCCCCGGACGGGCCGATTGCTCCTCTAGTTGCCTTTAGTGGTAGTTGAGCCTCGCCCAGGGTGTCAGCTTTCCTTGACTTCGCTCCGCAGGCTCACCGATTAGGAGAACTGCTGTCAGAAGCTAGAAAACGGAACCGGTGTTTTCGCCTGCATGAAACGGGCAAGGGGCCACTGAACGAAGCCAATCATACCAGGCTGCAGGTCTTGATGACGAGCGTTGAGTCAGGGTTATGACAGGAGGGGGGTGTTTTAAGGTGCAACATCTCACAGTCTCGATACCAATTCTGACTACGGTGCAATGGGGGCCCAGGGGGAGGGGGGGTTCGAGCTGAGATACGAAGCATGAGTAGGGCCAGGAATTACCCACACGCGGGTAATACCTACTGGGTACCCACAGACCTATGAGTAATTATTATATAAGTAGGTAACAGGACCTGTGGCCTGTGTTCTGGGTACCTATGGGTACCCATGGGTGGGTAATTCCTGCCCCTAAGCATGAGGCTCAACTCGGGTTGGCAATTAGAGCTACTACTGGGCAGGCTTTGGCGACGGTGCAGGTGTTGTTGTCTGCAACAGTATCGGCTGGCTTCCGAATCATGAGGATTGACTACAGCTGCCAGGCCTTGGAGGAATATTTGGTATCAGTCCGTCGATGTCTGAGAGTATATTCAGCAGACGATCGTCAGCCGGCCCCCGCGATTAGTTGGTGCGGCGGCCCCATCACTCTGCACAATGCCTCATCACTGCCAGCGTTGTCGTTGTCCACACCTATTACAGCTGTCTCCCTTATCTGATCGCCAGCTGCGAATATATCACCGACTCCGCCGATGTCTCATAGTAAATTGACACTGTTCGTTGGGAGACGGCTGGTTGTACCTCTGTTCTGCTAATATGCAGCTAAGCCCACCTTATTATAATGAAGAGTCTTCGGAGGTGGCTTAGGAACTGAATAGAAGACGAGCGTATTGTGGGAGTGGAAAGACCAAGGTATCTCAAATACATCTAATCAAATTACAATATCTTATGTAAGTTTAACAGACATTTGGGAGATTCTAAGACCTTCTCTTTACGTTGAGGGACTCAAGAAGATCAAGATGGACGACATTGATGACACAGTGCTGGGGAAGAGGTCACGGTTATGAACTTATTGTTGCTTTGAAGGAGAGAAAACTTGAAACTACACATGCAAGCTACAGGAAAGGCCGGGGTGTTTATACAGTGGACCGTGGTAGTTGGTGGGTGCTATCATAATTGACATGTGCTGCAACCGGGGGGTAATATGACTACTCGGTGGCTATGAGTACGGTCGCTACCTCGAGGCAGCTTAACAGGATAGCCAAGTATACGTCTACGGCTACGTTTACTTTCACTGGCACGCGTCACTTCCAGTGCATGTTGTTCCACAAAGAGATTCGATTTGACAGGAAAGCCTAATTCGTCATGGACTCGTCTAACCTTAGTAGTCGAATTGTGGTGAACCAAACCTCTTGCCCCAGGGAGCAGCCACTTGCCAGGTCATGTGCAGCGGTACATGTATCAAGGGAGGTCCACGTCCGTTATCCTAGTCGTCACAATTGCCTTGTCAGGGTCTTTCAGAGGCACCAGTATCTTGTCGCTGTCAAGCGCGCTCTTTCCGGTGTTCTCGTGCAGCTCGAACTCCTCCGCCACTTTGCCGTTTGGATCGTAATACACACGTGTGTGGTTTCCAGTAAAAGCTCGTCCCGCCAGGCTTTCTCTCGCAGTCTTTCCTGACATACTCACGGCTCTGCCAGCTGGCATACCGTATTTATCGTATCTCTGGTATGGATGAGTTCCTGGGTAGGTGCAGGTCGAAGTGGACGTGGCTCCGCGGATCTTGACCAGCAATGCCTTCAAAAGTGCCCGACATGGTGGAATGCATCCTCCCACTAGCACTATCCATGCCTCAATGATGGTAGTCAAGGACAGACGACCTACGAAAAATGTATCGTCGCCTTCCTCTCCGGCTCGTTGGAGATTGGTAAGTTCCGCTGTTTTGAGAGCAGAACATGCGGCTGCGACTAGTCCAAACCCAAGGAGAAAACAGAGACCGATCTTCATGCGCATGGTGACTTGAAGGCCCCAGATCAGGTAAATGGGGTATATGGCAAGGGCAGCATCGCAGAGAGCAGAGTAGCCTATGGTGGACGGCAATTCTCTCGGTTAGCTTACATAGCGACGGTGTGGAGCTTTGGACAAACCGAGACGTACTGCCCTGAAAGTATGCATATTTCAAATTGAAAGACCTTCCCCCACAGTCGCCCGGAATACGGTTGTCCCATAGCTTCTCGACTGGCGAACACTGTAAAAGTATGGTGATGATCACTGTGATGTTGACAATGATGTTGGACCCTCCAATAAACCAAAGAAACCACGGTCGGCCTTTGTGACGACCTCTGATCTGGTCCAGGAATGCGATGATCGACAGCTTCCCGGTGACAATAGCTATTATGGCCGAGATCATGTTGATCCAGCTGGTCCGCATAGCTACAACGATGTCCCGAGGACGGAGCCCATGGGCGTGAGCTCCGATACCAAAAACAATACTGACGATGAAAAAGGCTTGGCTGACACAGAGTAAAGTCTGCAGATGGTCAGCTCTATTCTCTTCCATCGCAACGGGTGCATCTTACAAAAGTAAAGAGAGACAACCAGTAATCGAGACGGAAACGTTGGGTGTAGAACCAACTTGCGTAAGTCCTAGCCGAAATTGCACAAACGCCCAGAAAAGTAAACAAGAGTGATAGACTGAGGAACACCACGCCATCACCAGGAAGTTTTGTCCAGTCCGGAGCCATGGTGGCGCGCGCGAGCAGATTGAGTGACCAAGCGACGCCGGCAGACAAGCGTCACGTCCGTGAATAGAAGACATTTGTGCTTTTATTATTGTCAAGCGGGAACTCGATAGCATACAGTAATGATGGCATGGTGTGATGGAGCCTATGGGTCAGATTTAACCTTTGAATCTGGCACACAGGTCCTGAAACCACCCCGTACTCCCGATGAACTATACAATTGAGCTTCGGGAAATCATCTTGCAGAGCGGTGTACCAAAAGAATGTCACCTTACTGGACGCAAATGCGATCTATTATTCTCCAGGCGGTGAGATTCGTACAAAGTCCTTGGCAAGGCAACCCTTGGAAATAGTAAGCTTCCCAAGCCGTTGGTCTGGGTCCGTGGCGTTCAAATGTTGATCACGGATCTTTCCGTGACTGGAGAGCAATATACACTCCATTACTGGAAAAGACTTGAAAAGCAAGGACATTCAATTACTGTTATTTTGCTGCAGGCCAAATAGTCTGTCTGTGGCGTGAAGTAGAGCAAGTAAGCTCATGTCCTAGAACGGCACGTCGATCTCACATGTACATGCTCAGGACTGTCCAGTTGAAGTCATCTCCCGCGTGGCTTTAAGACTCTATTTCATACATCTCACGCATCAATTCTTGTAATATTCTGTATGCGTCTTCAAAATACTCATTGAGAGTAGAACTTTATGATCTTGGCAGTCATCACCTCCTATCCTGGGCTGTGATTTCAAGCCGCTAAGCTTCGGCAGAGCCCCGGATGGTATGTAGGATATCACCAACTGGAACTTATCTCACGTCTCAGCTCACCAGAATGGGCCACTAACCTTCAAAGCAGACCGTGACTACTGAATACTTGAGACGAATCTCGGCACATCTCCGAGCTTCCGTTTCAGAGGAGCAGAAGCCCGCTGTCTGGTAGAGGCTACCTACCACGGGGTGCATCACTCTGGCTGTGACCAACATCGAACGTCTGATTAAGTTTACATACGACAACTCGGAGTTGGACATGCGTAGCGGTTGGAGATGTTCAGGCTGTCCTACCCGGGACGTTTGGATGGCCTGGGTAGGGCGACCAATAGTTGCCCTCTAAATTCAATGTCAGGTCTCCAACGGTTTCATGCGTGTGTATGCCACCCTGAGCCACCAATAGCAGCCCTACATCTTACCCCTTTTTGAAGCTGCCTTTGATGTGTCACTATATAAGCTTCCGTTAGTGTTCCCGAATATGGGATGGACAAGGGCCCGTGATTCGCGCCTCCAGCATCTCCTGACGGCATCTGATCGGGTTATGCATTTTGGTACCCGTGGGTCAGACCTTCGGTTGCCCCCTACGCCTGCAGTGGGTGAAGCAAAGCCGGGCCACCCACGGGTACCAAGTAGTGTTACAGACCCTCTCCGGCTGCAAATAGGCTTTCGCCCACACGCCGCCATTCTCCGCCGCGCATGCTTCACGCACCCGTCTCGCGGCCTTTCTCCGAGAATCACCCAGCAATTGCATGTCCTGAGGCACGAAACTTTCCTTCGATGTCCAATCATTGGTATTCAGGTTCAGGCAAGCATTTGCTTTGGTGCAACACAAGCCCTTTTTTTATAAAAAAAATTGAAAAAAATCATGTGATTGCAACTGAAGATGATTTGATGGTAACAGCAAGGAGAAAATCTTGTACTCACCTCACCACCTGGGACTTTCTGCTCGTGTTTTAGCCGTATCGCGTACATTTTGCCCACCAATAAACCCTTTCTGCAGCTGTTCTGTAGCTCCGAAAATACATTAGAGCGTAGAATTTGTCTTTCCCTTCCTGGTGATATATATTGCTCTCGTTTCCCCCTTTTCTCATTAATAATGTCCTTGTGTATATTTGCGCACTGAGCAACGACGGAGCCGTTTGCGTGAATATAACATACAGTAGGTCTGGCAACTACACTCAGAAACGTAGCCAGCGAACCACTTGTCAACTGGATAGTTTTCAGGCTCGCTTGGATATTTGGCCCTTACCAACTTCCGTAGTAAGTACTCTTGCTCGTCGAACAGGAGAGAAATAGGTGCTAAGCGGCCGGGTAAGTCATCTCTACCTGGCGTCTCTGACAATAACACCATTGGATCGAATATAACTATTATTGCTGTCTCTCGGAACTTCTGCAAAAGGTTCTAGCCAAAGTTCTGAAGCTCGCTTTGTAGCGTGAGATGGGAATATTACGAATATTACGAATATTCGTCACGACCTTTGTAATGAGGAATCTCATTTGTTTTCGCAGGTTGGGAAGTCCCTATTAGTACTAGTAGACGCTGAATGTGACTCCAGTCACTAGCCAGCTCTCCTGCTCTGAACAGGCTCATTCAAATTTCAGTCGACCATCGGACCGGCAGTCGCAGGTCGTGAGGAGGCCTGACAAATGTCGGGCATGCTATATGGAAGAGGTGATTGGTGTGGAGGGTCGGCTGACTGTACACTGGGGACATAGGCAGACGAATGTTGTTGGTGAGGGTGCTTCTGGATAAGTGACCAGTTGGCTTTAACATAGAAAACGTGTGTAGTGCTAATGCGAAGCGATATTATGTGATTTCATCCTTGCTCCTTCGAGGAGAGAGGTATTACAATTGCTTTGTTAGCATCAGTCGATCAGTGAAAAGAGTTGAAAGAACAAGTGAAACGAATGGGTATATGGAAGATTCACTTTTTGTGTGAGGAGCACGAGGGACGTCGGGCCTGATGAATTACAAACGGAGGCCCTGAGTGAGAGATTGGTGGGTTTAAACAGTTTTCTCACAGCATGAGGTGTAGAGACGAAGAAGGGGAGATAGGCAGGCTACAGTCTGGGCTGCCACCCGTTGCAACAAACGCAAACGAACGAACAAAACAAACAAGCAAACAAACACACACTAGCACTGCGTGCACCCACCTTCTTGAAGGCTTTAGCAACCCCTGTCTTCCATCCATGTGGTGCAGTGGTTAGCATACCGGGCTTTCATAAGGCAGCAGCACTTGAATTCCCCGGAGACTCGGGTTCAAACCCCGGCGTGGATACTTATTTTTGCTATTCTTGAGGGCAAGTCGAGCATGCAATCGCATGGTGTAGCGAAGGCATTGGTGTGGCGAGCCCTGAATATCTTTGATCTTGCTGTCTAATTGTAAGCAGGGCCTCACCGCTCTGCATCGACATGGCGGCAAATGTTTTAAGACCGGCATTTTTTTTTTTTGAGACAGTACCTTGAGGCATGTCCCAATGTGAGGCAGTTATTACGGTCTGGGGTTAGACTGACTGTCTTCCCTTGATGATTGATGGCAGCTGTATGCAGCCAGCTTTCACATGGCAAAGGTCTCAACCTTCTCAGACATCAACAATGCTGCTTTGTCTCATTGGAAGCTTTGGTCCAAGGAAAGGAAACTCCGAACTCCAGTTCCAGTCAGCATCACACTTAACGGCTGCCCGTCATTGTCTTCCCACAAATCAACCAATTCACCAAATGCTTGGGTCCACACCAGCCCTGCGCAATCCGAGGTGGTACCGGCAGTGGTTGTCAGTTGTCTGGTAGTAAATGCTAATCTGTGTAGCTACACCGCGCGGGCCGTTTTCAAGAACGCGCGGCTTCAACTTTCAAAAGATAACGACAATTCCCAAATCGAGGAGCACCCTCACCTTGGCCCTCTGGGAGTGCCACCAGGAAGCTCTAGGCCACAAGAGCTCTTGGACGTCAACACCACACACGACCTTCCCGACCAGAAC
Source organism: Diaporthe citriasiana (assembly GCA_014872975.1). Taxonomy (NCBI): domain Eukaryota; kingdom Fungi; phylum Ascomycota; class Sordariomycetes; order Diaporthales; family Diaporthaceae; genus Diaporthe; species Diaporthe citriasiana. The sequence goes on along the minus strand of JADAZS010000110.1, from coordinate 106,691 downwards.
AATACAACTGAAATGGATGGTACCGCACGCTGCACGCACACAAATGCAAGGATGCCAGGTTGGGGCACACGCCATGATATTGATATACCAAGAGACATCAGTGCAGTGGGTGCAACTCCACGCACGTTTTAGCGCTTCGCATGTTCACCGTGTCATTTCGATACCTTGTACGACATCAATTCGCTGTGCTGTCAATTTCAATCTACAAAAACTACAGACTTCCTGCCAGCAACCCATCACGAGAGTGTCGCATCCACCATAGGAGCCAAGGTGGTGTTCACAAACGCAGGGTCACGCCAGTCACTCCAGTCGTGCGACAGCAGGCCCCACGTCTCCTCAAAGTCCTGGATGCCGCTGCGGATGTAATAGCTCCCCGCAACAACCCAGATCATCCAGCCGGCCTTCTGGGCGGGCAGGTACTCTGCGAGGCACTGGGTGTATGGCTTTTGGTAGGTGGCGCCGTCCTGGGCGAACCCCCACTCGGTCAGGAGCAAGGGGAAGTGGTTGACATCAGCAGTCATGTTGAGGGTCTCGAAGCCGTTGTTGTACAGGCTGGACTCGAGCGAGGCGCAGTTGGCGACGTCGTTGGCGTACGTGTGCAGCTCGAGCACGACCTTGTCGGCCGCAAAGTCGTCCCGGGAGAAGATGTCGGTGCCAGGGGTGAGGGCGGTGCCGCGCACGACGGGCGTCAGGAAGGTGTCGAAGTCGAGGCCCGACAGGATCACGAGCGGGTCCGGGTTGGCGGTGCTCACTGCGGCTGCGCCCTCCTTGACGTGCTGGTACCAGGTCTGCCAGTTGTACGTCTCCTGCAGGGTGGCGTTGTTGTCGGGCCTGCGGGGCTCGTTGCGGAGCGAAAGGGACGTCAGGGCGGTCCACGAGCTGGCCTGGAGACGTTGTCAGCACTTAAAGCCAAAGCAAAAACAATCCGTGCCATGGCGCAGACTTACATGATCCGCCATGTAGGCCAGTCCTCGGGTCCAGTTGGCCACTGAGAAGTACGTGTCTCCCCACCACGAGTTTCCGTCCTCGCTGTTGCAGCACCACGCGCCCTGGGACATGTGATTATCCAGGACGATGTAGATCTCGTTGGCGGCCAGCTCTGCGGCTACTGCGTCGAAGACCTGTGGACAGCGTCACAGCAAAAGTCAGTCATTGATCCCAACAGCCTTGGCTTCTCGCCATTCTGGTGCGTCAACTCACCCCCAGTCTCGTGATGTCGGTGCCAAAGCCTGGATTCGCAGCCAAGATCTCGTTGAAGACGGTCGTGCCGTTCGCGTCACCCAGCGCCTGGTTGAGTGCCTGCGACAGGGGGATGTCCACCCCGCCGTTCTCGTAGATCTCGTCGATCATCTGGATGGCGTACGTCAACCGCACCGTGTTCATGCCGATCTCCTTGAGCTTCGAGACGATGTGGGACACGCTCTGGTACTGCAGGCCCTCGGGGATCATGACGTCTGCGGCACCGGGCCAGTTGGCGCCGGCGAAGGTGACGACGTTCCCGGAGGCGTCGAGGATGTCACGACCTGAGGCCGTGAAAGGCGTGTTTGGCCATGACTGGGCAGCCGCCAGGCCCAAGAGCCCGGCGAGGGCAGAGAAAGACTTCATGATGGCGGCGACGCGCTGGTCAGGCGGTTCTGGTCAGGAGGCAAGCCGATCAAGGTGGGAGGGGCGAGGGCGAGGGCGAGGAACCTGGTGCCTTGCAGGAAGATGCACTGCTGGCGGTAGGGGGACGGTCTGGAGATAACATGTCTTTTATGAGTACGCGGCACGTTACATTCATGCTATCACGAGGGCTACCGTGTTCCTGGGCAGACGGGCGGATGAAGCAGGGGAGTTGTGATTTGCATACTCGCTCCGAGGTGTGCCGACACGAGGGTGACAAGCACGACGAGGGAGGAATATCTCGGTCTGTTCCTGTGGGGTCGACCAAGAAGTGCAGATCCCCACATGGCGGAGCGGAGCCGACCAGGTGTTTTCTCAGATGTTGTCGTCGTCATGCATGGAGAAGAGTACTTTATCCCTACGTAATCAGGCAGGGGAACATCTGCACAATGCTGCACATCAGATAGACTGTACTAGTAGTGTGGACTTAATGTATCGACGGGCCCAGCCGAGGTGGCACATCGGAGTAAAGCACTATGATAAATGCAGGCCAACCAGATATTGGCCAACGGGAACTTTAAGATGCTTCTGTCGATCATGAGCTACTGTCTACACTAAGATAAGAGAGCTTGTGCTTGCAGGTGTGGACGCCAAGTTGGAGATTGCACGGACGATTAAAGATATCCGGCTCCGTGTTCCCCGCCGTGGGACCGTCCAAGTCGGATAAATTTGGCCTGGGAACCTGACTTGCAAGCGCTCGGTGGAATTCCCATCTTGGAAGACCAGAGAAGCGCGTTGGCGGATTACCTGGCTTGGGCTTTGTCAATGTTTATTTCCCCGCACCAATCCATGTTTGATTCGCCCACCAACAAACGGTTAGTGGAGATGAACCGAGGCGAGGACAATCCTGAGCTGGGGACAGGGATTCCCCACAGAAGAGGGATGAGAAAAACCCAGGAACCAGCCAATGCGACGAGGTCTCGTGATGGGCAACAATGGGGCAGTGCGGATAGGCTCGGCATTGCAACCGATTCGGGGCTGGTGACTGCAGCGTGAGTGGGCTCGCGTCTGACTGGAGCGCAAGTGGGAGGAGTGACCAGCAGTGAAGTCATCGCCATTTTTTTTTTTTAATTTTGAGAATTGTTTCTAATGTGTTTGTTTACTGGAAGATTGGCTGGCAAATTGCTGTGGATATGGCCAAGTAACGACACAAACAACAGGCATCACCGCTATGTACAGCTCCCCCGTCTTGTCCATAATTCATTCTGACACGGCCACTGCACTCAATCTTGCTGATGATGGCAGTTGACGGACAGACTAGATGCCATCCCTCTTCCTAAAATCAACCATGACCCCCTCCTTCCAGCTCGTGAACGTGTCGATCAGTTGCATCTCATCCGGCCGATCCCTCCCCCACTCCCTCCCCTTCTGGCCCTCGGCCGTGTCAATGACACCAACCGCCCTCCTCATGTCATACAAGAACACCGTCCTCGCCAGCGTCGTCATCATCTCGACATACGCCAGCCCCTTGCCGATGCACCCTCGGGGTCCGATGCTGTGCAAGTCCGTGTCAACAAACCAGAAACATACGCGAGTAATAGAGCAGAGTAGAGTAAGAGGAAGACTCACCTGAACGGACAGAAAGCACTCTGCGCCACGGCCGTGTCCGCCTCGCCGACCACATTCCCAAACTCCAACTTGGACCCAGCGATCCACCTCTCAGGCGCGTACGTGAAGGGGCTGGGGTAGTACTCGGCGTTGTGGTGGATGGTATAGTGTGGCACGCCGACCACGGTACCAGCAGGGACAAACACACCGTCGATGGTCATGCCACCAGCCAAAATCTCACGGGGCAGCAGACCGCCCACGGACGGGCTCATCCTCATGGCCTCGTCGACGCACGCGCGCAGGTAGGCACAGGAGTTAAGGGCCGGCCCCTGGCGGATCTCCTCGACGTCGCTGAACCTCGCCCTCACCTCGTCCTGCAGCCTCTTGAGGGCGTGCGTGCTGCGGGTCAGGTAGAACAGGGTGGCGGCCAGTGCGGTCGAGGTGGTGTCGCTGCCCGCGATGATGAGCAGGTTCGACTCGCCCCACAGCTCCGGGGTGGTGAAGCCCTGGCCCGTCTCCGGGTCGCGCGCCCTCAGGAGGTGGTAGAAGAAGTCGCGCCGGTCCGTCTCGTCGCCCAGCCTGGTTCGCTCCGTCAGCTGGGCCCGCGAGTAGGCCATGTACCTGGCCCTGCCGGCCGCGATGTTGGGGAAGAGCAGCCGGTCGAGGGAGAAGGTGTTGAGGATGGGCATCGTGCCGCACTGTGGACATGGTGTCCAAGGTCAGCATCCATTATCGCTACATAATGAGGGAAAGGGACCACAGGGAGGAGGAAGAGGGAAGGGAGAAGTCTTACAATCAGATGCCGGTGCGCCGCAGTGCCCACGAGGTCAATGGCAAACCGGTTGTCCTCCCTCTCGAGCATGTGGAAGGCCTTGCCAAAGCACAGGTCACCGAGGATGTCCATGGCCAAGTATCCGAACCAGTCAGACATGCACTTGGCCGTGGTCCAGCCCTTGGCATCCGTGCCGCTCGTCTGGCTGCTGCCAATCTGCTCGCAAAAGGTCCGGATGTTGGCCAGGATGTACCTCTCCATCTCCTTGATGGCCCCGTCGCTGAAGGCGTGCGCCATGACCCTTCGCTTGCGGGCGTGCAGCTCCTTGTCGCGGCAGTTGTGCGTGTTTGGAGCCGGGTGCACAAAGGCGTCGTAGAAGGCCGACTTGCGCGCGTTGCTGCGGAAGCCGTAGACCTCCTTGAGCGCCGTCGACGAGTTGAACGAGAGCGAGTCGGGCCCCCAGCGCACCACCCGCCCGTACCTCTGGTGCATGCGCCACAGCTCCAGGTGCCGGTCGCCCTTGTAGCTGTGCCACAGCATGTAGGCGTTGGTGATCTTGGCCAGGAACGGGCCCGGGTGTTTGGCCAGCGGGTGGAAGTAGAGGCGGTAGACGACGAGACATGTTGTCTGTTGCACGTGTCAGTGTAGGCCTTGCTTGATTCCCCTTAATTCTTTAACGTTTTCGCTCCAACTTCTTTTGGGCAATTAGAGACTCACGTAGAGTATGCCGGCGCCGGCTAATACGCCGAGCCACATGGTGATGTGTGAGAGCGAAGAGTCAGCCATACTGGCCTGTCTTGTGGGTTAGACTTCACCACTTGGATTTCCTATCACACGATCACAACAGAAAATTCGCAGCGTAAGACAGCTAGCTATGAAGAAGAAGCAAAGAAGTAATACTGAAACCATTGAACCCAGACCGAAGAGAGCGACCCCTCTCCTTTGTTAACACCCTCTCCTCGCTCGAGGCCCAGCCCCACCCAGATCAAGATCCAAGACCGCTGCGGCTCGGCTGGACGCGGGCCAGGCGTAGCTTACAAGCACAGGCTCAAGCACCCGCTTCCCCACGATCAGCAACGTCTAAACCCGCAGCAGGCTACTGTAGGGCCGAGCTGCCAGCTTTCGGTGAGGCCCGGGGCCCCCAGGCCAGGCCCGACCCCGCCGTCTCTCAAGTGCCGCGAGATTCCGTCATTCGGAATGAAAGCCGCGGTTTCAACAACGCAACATCAGCTCCCGGGTCGTGGGTGGTTGCGGCTCACAACGGCCGATTGATTCATGCATTGTCTAAGTAATGAGAACGTCTTCGACACACAGACGAGACACGTGATTGCAGGGATCTCGCACAAGCGTGCTTCAGGGGCACAGCAGAGGTGGCAGACTGGAGAGCATTGAGCAATACACTACACCCTCGTGTGATCATTGGCAACATTCCGCAACCAGAAAATATTTGAGGAGGCTCTCAGGTTGATTAGAATGGAAAGCATGATGATTGGAGGGGAAAGTGTTGACTTATCCTATCTTGCCAGAAGAACGATTGAGTATGCTAAGAAAGACTACGAGAGTTGGGTAGAGAATTATCCCACAGCACTCCAATCTGACGTGGATGCGGAGAACGCTTACCGCGACAAGCTCAAATTTCACCTGATGGGAGAGAAAGATTTCTATAACTACTGGCAGCTAAAGGATGAGATGGAGAAGTAGCGATGCAATAATCCCAAGCCTGAACCACCAGTGAATATAACTGAGGAGTAGGGCTGGCAGATTATGTACAACCTGATTGCCCAGATTTTCCACCCCACACAGGAATAGGTCCCTAGAATTGCTATAGTATTGAGTTACCTATCTAGAAAGTAATCTATCGTGGTAGTATACTCTAACCTAAACTTACCCTATAAGTACCCGCTTAATAACATTATAGCCCTTATTAATAGGTACACTTTACAGGAGGCCAGCCATAGCAGTAGTATAGCTACTAATACTAAGGTTACAAGCTAAAAGGAGAAGATATTATTATTAGGCGTGGTAAAAGCTGGTAGGGTAATTAGGTAACTTTTCTTATAAGGTACTATAAGTACTTTAGCTATAGCTTATTATATTAATTTTTCTCTAATCAGAATATAATATATATTTATTTCTTAAAAGATTTACTATTTACTTATTTATAGCTTCTTATCCTCTAATAATACTTAGCCCTATACCTATATAATACCTTTAATTTCCTTATACTTTTTCTTGTATTAGAGTACTTTTATACTTCTTGAAAGGTCTGGTAAAACAAGTAGCTTACATACTATTTGGGTTACTTGTTTTTATTACCTATAGTAAATACTTTAAGTACTAAGATTTATAGGATAAAACCAGCCCTTATAATATACTAGAACCAGGATAGAGAATTAGAATAGATTATTATATTAATAATTAGAAATTAACTATATACTACAAGGATTTTACTATAAAATGGTTGTAGAATCTGATAGTAATATATAAATTTATTTAGTAGTTAATTCTCTATCTATTTATATAAGTAGCTTCTAAATAGCTTTAGTAGTTATTGTGGAATGTATAAGTAAATATAGTGTGTTTGTGTAGTAGCTAAGAAGTTTGGGTGTCCGAAATGTTGGGGTATCCAAAATGGTGATGCGTTATGGTATGGAAGAATTAAGAAGACTCGGATCGAATTCCCCCCACTGATCAAACTCACAGTCATCTACACGAATCCAGATGGAGGAACAGTCGAGGACTGGATGAATTGCATCAAGACCACTGGTGATTTCAATTGGAGGTGTATTGGCAATCCTGCGCCAATGCTTTCATGCGACCAGAAGAGAGGCGTGGGAATTAATGACCTTGCTGTTCGTCTTGCCGACCTCAGGTGAGCTTCTGACCTTTTACTGTTGCAAGTTCAACAAAATTCTAATGTTCTGTCGAGCGGAAATGGGCGTCCGGACAATCTTTGCATGGAGAAGGACGGCCGTACAAAGAGCTTTCTCCACAACAGCGACGGTTTGCTCGATTGGATCCCACTGTTCAAGAAACCTGACTCAATTTCGACCGTGCCAACTATCGTTGGGCGGACTTTTAATGATAAGATGCAGGTCATGTGGTAAGTTTTCGAGGCCATCTGACTCATGACTCTAGGTGATGGTCGTGCCGACTTGATCTGGACGGATGAGTTCAAGGGCGATGCAACGGTCTAGACAAACCAGGGAATGGTATAGTCCGGGGACAGCTTATTCACATGGGTCAACAAAGGCCCTTTATACAATGCTCCCGCTCAGGGTGAGGACTGTACATTGAAAATTTGTTCCCAGAAATAGTCTGGTAGCAGCCGCTGAACTTGACACTTCGCCCAGGGCACTGTATACAGTTCCATGATCTGGACGGAAATAAGCGGGCTGATGTGCTTTTCGCGGAGGCCGTTGAGAACTCGGCTCAAACCTGGTTCAACACCTGTCCGAATGGTTCTGGCGACGACGCGACGACCCAGATACACTCACGAGCCCTCCTCTGCCGCCGCCGCCACAGTGATTGCATTCGCATTTTCATAGATATCACCGCGGAGAAAATGATGCAGGGGCAAATCAATACATTCTGATCGTACTGGGCAAATGAGCATATCATCCCAAAAGTCATATGTAAGCTTTGGCGCTTGAAAAAAGACCGGAAATCGAGAGCGGTTGCGTCATTTCTGGAACCTTCATTCGAAAAGAACCATTTCTAACCACCACACATCAAACACCGAGACTAGCATAGACGCCACTTGCGATGGTGATGAGTCCAATGACTGCGTCACGGAGTCCATTAACCGAAGCCTTAATGCTGAGGGTCGCTGCAGCAGAGGCGAAGGCTGCCACTGGGCCGACGAATGGCTTAAGAGCTGCTGCGACAGCTGTAAACTCAGCCTGGACCAGCGCGTTCACAGTTTGATCAAGGTCCGCGTGCACCTGTGTTGCCGTGAGTCAACCGAGGGTGTCCAAAGCCACTTCCTAGCAGGCAATCGCCCAAACAAATGCTAGTTCAAATGTCATAAGAGTGTACTTACCACAGTGACTGTAGCATTTATATTCGTGAGAATGTTCTTGATTGTGTCGACATCCCTAGCCAGTAGATCGATCTCGCTTTGGGCGAGAACAGCAATCAGAGTGTTAAGTTCTCCCGTGGCGGTGGTGGTGGCACGAATGATATCTCCAGCAGCAGCAGTAAGAGCCGCAGAAATGTTGCGAGCGCTGGCGTTGATTGCAGCAATAGCAGCTTGCGCAACTGCCGTGTACGCATCCGGCTCGCTCTTGATCACGGCGACACTTGACCCTGATGTATGTATTAGCCATTATTCTTTCTTGAGGGGATTAAAAGGCTCTTTTGAGATTGATCCGGAAAGAGCATACCGATGGTGGCTAGGTATGTCGTTACAGTGTTGTTCACAGTCCCGACCGAGGCATCGATGGTTCCCACGACGGTCGGAGCGCGGCGCTCGATGAAAGGTGCAGCCGAGACGCTGCTGAGGGCACAAGCTACTGTTGCTGCGAGAGAGAACTTCATTTTGAGAGATTAATTGCAAGAATTGCTCTTGGTTTCAATCGTTTGTAGTGAAGGTGTACTTGCTGTGACTTGGTAGAGAGCTGATGAAGAGATTGAAGTTTGTTTTCCGAAAGCTATGCGGATACTTTCATGATATTTATATTTCCATCATCTGTAGTATAACCTATCTTGAATCCATATGAGTGGCATCGATCGAGCTCATTATGTTATCAGAATTCCAGCTTGGTGGGGGCCTACAGCAATCATTTCCTTATTTCTCGGATCCCCACGCTCCCTTGACCCAGTGAGACTCCGGCCCTTGGCTCCCTTGGGTGATGAAGCCTATAGCAGTCCAAAAACCAGCATACAGAGACGCTGAAGGGGGCAAGTGTAGCTCATTGTAGATCATACTGATGCCAAAATCATCAATGATCGTCACGATGGCGCCAAATAGGGTCACACGCAATCCAATCTTCAAATTGACCCACGTCACGAACAGTCATCGGGTAGGCTCATCCAGACCACCAGACAAAGAAACTCAAAATAGAGTTTATCGGGCACTTGTTTATAGCGCCTGTAAATGAGGAGACGTGCGAAGTCTATGAACAGCCGTCCTGCCGTATTCGATTCAACGATTCGCAGCCCAGTTGTCCGGCTCCCTCCAGTTGGGTCCCAGACTTGGAGCCGTCTTTGGCCCTCGTGTCTCACAGCATCCACAGAGGGCTGGGCCCTGCTATCAACACTAGTACGATATATCGTAAGAGTCTCGGTTCGTAGCCAGACTGTGACGCCACCGTAGGAATGAACGAGTTAGCGGTGTTCGATGTCTTCACATGCACGATCGGTCCACAAAATACCTTGGTACTTGAATGATGTCCATCAATGTGTCCAAGACGATCTCTTAATTAAGTGTTTGAAAGTTCTGGTCCTATTGTACAATAGCTGATCTACCAAAGCCATCAGCGGTGCTCAAGCACTTTTCGACAGTGAATGGTCCAGACCTCAGACAGATTTCAGCTAGCTACCCTAGGGTAGAGCATAGGAATAGTTTGTATTAGACTCAAATTGTTCCCTCCATCAAGCTCATGTACCACCCCCTTTGAAGGATGTGTGGCTGACTGCATCCACATCTGCAGAGCAGCATGCATGCGCCATGAAGGAAAACCCCGCACGCCTCCAGTCCTACTCGCCTAGTGCCGCTTCAGTAAAATCAAGATAACGTTACTGGGTCTCCACTCCCACTTATAGGTCTGCAGAAGAGGTGCTTTTCGAAATGGTGGGGCGCAATACAAACAACAAACGTGCACATATCGGTTCTTGTCTCAACTCAGCCAAATATTTTCCTTTCAGTAAGCGAATTTCAGTTCATTGCTTTGTTAAAAACCGACTCCATTGCGTGCTCTGAATAACGATGACACACCAGTCTGAGACCAAGATTCCACCAATGCCCGCCCTCAAGCCATCACCACGCACGCCATCAACATTCCGGGCCCAGTGGCTGGAAGTAGCCGTCCCTACCGCCTGGCCCGGAGTTCTAGTGTTCCCGCTTAGTAGGTATGCAAGGGCTTGCTAGAGACGGCATTTTCCCGCCGATACCATGAATCAGAGCTTTTAGAAGGCAGCTTTTCAGAAGACAACCTGTCAGGAGGTAAGCTGTCAGAGACCTAGCTGCCATGGTAGCGTTGCTGGGCGTTCTTTGATACGGTATTTGGGTCATGCAGATTACCAATCCAATAGCCTTTCTTGGCTATTTTGAACAAAGGAATCCAAACTTATAGTGAGCCAGCGATCTTACTAATGCCTGGAGTCGAGAGAGCCGCATGGAATCAGTTTACCAGCCATCTCGGGATCATCTTCAACTTAATCGGTATTTTAGATCTCATCCAGATCGCTGGTCTGTGCCCTTCAAGTAACGCTACCTGCGGCTGGAATTGCCAATTCATAGCGATCTCACTCAAAGCTCCCGATTTCTAATCCGCGCGGCTCTCCTTGTGATCGGTACCCTGGGAGCGCTACCTGAGGAAGACATGTGCTCTAAAAGTCAATACCAGCGCCCAAACTCTCCACACTCATCCCTCCCGTTCTACATGCCTTCGCAGTGCTCCATTCTACCGTATGGTGTTGTCCAGGTTGCAATGAAACGAAGCATGGAATACGACTGGAACATTATACAATCAGAAGCATTGTAAAGAAAGGGGGAATTACGGAACAAAACACCGAAAACTGGATCAGAGGTGCCGCTTTGCCGGACTCTGTACTATTCGGGATCACGCCTTTACAAGCTCGCCCCAGATATCATTTTCCAAAACCTCTCAGTTTCCCTCCTGCGCTAAGCATACTCGCATTATTACTGACATTCGAAACAAAGGGTTGGAACGCTCCCGAGAATGAGAAGCGCTCCATGTGAGGCAGACGATACAAGTACTCGGCCGACTTTTGAACAAGTTCTGTGCGTCTCTCAAAGACTGGCTGTTTAGATTGAGCTCGATGAGCTAGATTGCTGTGCACGGAAACCTCTAAGTCCCCTAGTCACTACAATACAGGATGTACTCAGTTTGCAGTGTATCATATCATTCGACTTGCCAGTTCGTCTGAAAGGCCGTACCAATGTAAAGCCGCGAAATCATACGTGCAATTCTTTCCGAAGATTCTTGAACAGGTTCCGAGGAAAACCTCCAGTCAAGGCTGACCATGGTCTGCTGACATAGTTGGTACGGACATACCAGCTCCGGTACCCATATTCTGTAGTGAAATTATGTTATTCACCCATGTTTGGGCTCCATAAGCTGAACTGATGGTACCGTCGCCATGTGTAGATATTTCAGGCTCGTTAAAAGTCAAAACGTTAGAGATCTTTGCCCAGTTGAGTCGTCTGCAAGACCTTTAACGGTATTGAGACAGGAGACAGCATTGATATCGGAGGGTGCATCCCTGAGCAAGGTAACGCATTCGAACCTTTCCTGGGGCGAGCCACGGAAAGGGTTAGGTAACGATGAAGTGTAACTATAGTACCATGATAGTTTGCTCAGTCTATATACGATCGTCGTCTGGATTTTGCGAGGTCCGGCACGTAGTAGAGGCAACATTTCCACGCTTTTTGACCCTGAGCGGGCAGTTAAACTAAGAGACACACCGACGCCGTCGGGTTGGTGCCTAGATTTAAATGCATATTTGAGGTTAGTCAGAGACCAAAGTAAATGATAAGTGGTTTCGCTTTTAATCCGTATACATACTCTTCTAAGCAGTAGGCAGTCTCTTTATACAGTAGTAAACACTTAAAGACCTAGTATTAAATACTATATAGTGTTAATAATAGTATATTTAAAAATATAGTTAATTATAACCTTAAGGTTAAAAGATATAATTAGCTTTATAATAATTATATAGATAAAGCTAGTTAAGATAGCTTCTACTAGTATTATAAAGTATTATTATAAAACCTAACTTAAGTAATTAGTTATATATTAAAGGGTAATATAATTTTAATATATATAAAATAAGTTTAAAGCTATACCTTTTAAACTATAAGATAGGTTACCTTATATAAAGCTAAAAGGATTATCTTATAAATCTTTATTTACTATATAATTACTTCTAGTAGTTTTTAAAATTTAAAGAATAATACCTATTAATAAAGTATATATTAGTAGTATTATTATATATATACTAGTTTATTATATCTTGGTTTAGGGTAACTTACAGTAAGGCTTTAAGGTTAGTAAATAAAGCCTTATATATCGATTTTTAGTATATAAGTGTGGGCTTAAGCTTTAGTATATCCCTACAGGCTCTTACTACTATTATACAAAGAGTAATCTCCCTTTAATACTCTTTACCAAGGGCCTTTTATATAAGTTAAAGCTTATTTAGTAGTATTTTAAAAACCTTAAATATTAACTTATCTAGATATTTCCTTCTTATTTATATAAAAGATAAAGTAATCTAGTTAGCCTAGTACTAGCTATAGTTAATATTAGTATTAAAGTGGGTATCTAAAAGGTTATAGATCTTATCCTATCTTCTTTTTAGCCTAATATAATATAGGTAAAAGTCCTTTATATAATTTAATAAGATATCTAGAAAGACTATATAGTACTAGTCTTCTATAATACTAAGTCTTTAATAGTAGCTAATAAAGACTTATACCTTATTATATAAAAGGTTATATAGTTTCCCGGTATAATTTCTATCTTTTCTCTATCTCTTCTAGAAGGTAGAAATCTATTAAGGGTTAATAAGCCTGTTTTATATAATTCTTTTAAGAGGTAGCTTATATACTATAAGCCCCCTATATATAGATCTAGCTGCAAGTTTTATACAGGGTTATTATAAGAAATTATCTACTTTTTATTATAGGAAATTATCTACTTTTTATTATAGGAAATTATCTACTTCTTATTATAGGAAATTATCTATCTCCTATATATATTAAATCCCAGGTAGTACCTATTATACACCTTGTAAATTAACTATTTAAGCTTGTATAAGTTATAGTAGTTTTAAACTATATCTAGGTTAGTTATATATAAGGGTTTTATGTAATTTAGTATAATTAATACTTTAATACTATATATCTTATTATTTATATTCTTTAATAGTTTATCTAACCTATTAGTAGCCTTATTATTATTACTATATAGTTTATAAAGGGGGTATTAATAGTCTTGCTAACCTAATAAGTTATACCAGCCTATCTATATAGGTATCCCCTAAAACCTAAATCTCTTTATCTTTTAGTATCTAAATAAGCTCTTTTATAAATATATAGTTAATTATACCAAACTAATAGCTAGTCTAATTACCAAGATTACTATATAAAAAACTTAATAGGCTATTACCTATAAGCTAGAGATATATAATATCTATTATTACTTAGTAAAAGTATATATTAATTTATTTATTACTTAGCCTCTATTATATATTAATATTACTTTCCTAATAGCTTAGGTAAGTATATTTCCTTTATAGCCTAATAGCTATTAAACTACTAGTACTTATTTCTTTATATATAAATAATCTATCGTCTTAAGCTTATTGGCTACTACCTACTTAAGGTTTTTTAGGGGTATCCTTTAGGGAGTTTTTAGATAATATATTAGTAGTAATTACTTTAGCTTATACGATTTTAGTTATTATCTTTTAATACTTTAATATACACCTAGTCTTCTAGCTATATAAGACCCATAGCTATCCCTATTTTCTATACAGCAGGTTATAAGAAGAGCTATAGTATCATATAGGTTATAGGTTTTAATCTTTTAGGTTATATATCTTTTCCTTCCTAATAGGCGGGAAGATTAAGTATATCCCTAGGTGGTAATATAAATATATAGTCTACTATCCTAATAGGTAAGATAATAATTATATATATATTTATCTCTTTACTCTTACTAATTTATAATTATAACCAAGTAATTACTAATTAATATTAAATAGCCTTTACCATATAGCTTATATATATATATATATTAAATAATAATTGGTATAAATTAGTTTTATTATTAGATAATCTCTACTACTAGGTATTAGTAAGGGGTAATATTATATAACAGAGTTAATATATATACCTACACTAAAGCTTACTTAGTTATACAGCCACGCTAGCCGTATAAGTTGTATGTTTACCTTAACTGCTATTCCGACAAGAAGTAATAAAAGAAGCTACTAGCTAAGAAGACCCTTAAATTAAAACCTAAGAAGCCTTCTACTAAGAAAACCGTTATAAAATCTATAAAACCCACTAAGAAATCTATTAAGACTATTATAATTAGTAGAGGTAGCTATATTATACTTATCTTTACCTAAGAGAAGAAAACTACCCAAAGTAACTATATCTTTAATAGAGATAATTAAGACTTTAAAGAAGTAAATAACTACTTAAATATAGATAACAGTATTTATAATAACTATTAAGATAATATCTTTAATAATTAGGATAGCTAACCAATTAGAGATAATAATAAAGCAAGTAATAAAGCTTTAAGTAATAAAGTAATTTAAGTATAATTTAAGTAATAAAGTATTTTAAGGTAACCTCTTATAACAGCTTTATTAGCTATTAACCTAATACTTTGTAACTACCTAAAAGACTACTCTAATTGGCTAGGATAAAGGAATATTTATATAATATATATAATTTAGAGGAAATATATTTTTTAAACTATAATATACCTATATAGTAGAAAACTACTAGTGTTATAATAACAGTAAGGGTATTACTTTAGTATAGCCAGCTAGCTGCTAGCCGGTACTAGCTGTAGATAGCTTAGTCAGTAGCAGGCTACACCTATACCTTTAGCGCTTTAGTATCCACGGTATAGTCAACTACCAACAAAGCAAGTAACCTACACACCACCACTTTGACCCTCACGATCATAAAGCAAGCCCACCAAAAACTACAAACTTAATATATATAGAAAGGTTGTAGAGAAAAAGTTGCTCTTAGACTAGATCAGATTCTTTAGGCTAGTCTTGGAGATCCACAGGTGGCTTAGAGATAGAGTACTCATTCTTCTAGGAAGCAACAATCGCGACCTCATCCATAGGCTGTCCCTTGACAGGGACAAGAAGCAGTCGGCCGAACAAAGGGTCCATAAGCTGCATGATAAAGTAGGTCATATAGCCTACTGCCTTCTTGAAATCGACAAACAAATACTTGGTGGGCGCCTGGTGGCTATGTTAAGAGACGTGAAGGAACTAATCCTTAAACCCGTTCTAGAGCTTAGAATAGGTGAAAGGGATAGCAATTGTCTGATAGATTGTCCTTCAAAGGAGGACTTAGACAAATTAGATATCGGTGCAAGGCTGGATTATACTTTGCAGAGAATGAAAGGTAGCACTGAGACTGATACAGATACTGGGAGCGTGAAGACAGTGGAAAGGGGATGCAAGAGGAGACAACCACAACAGACCATTCGCCAGACAGGGCAGGGGGCAGGCCATGCCAATAGGTCCAGAAGGAATCGATCAGATTCACCGGCTGAGAAGAGTCCTGACAGGACTGGACTTGGTACAGATGGTGAAAGTGAGGGGCCATGGGGAAGGAAGAGCAAAAAGAGACGGCTGTGGCGGAACAGAAACCAGGCGAGCGAGGTGCACACTCAAGCCAAGGAGTGTCAGGCTATACGGGATCCGGGATTGGGATTCCGGCGTCAACACCCCGTGGTGCCTGATATAGTACTATCCGATTGGACAGATAGTAGTTAGTGTAGGGATTCTACATTCCTTTATTGTGTATAGGAAACTTAGAGCGCTGGTTCATCTTCCTCACCCAAGCTGCCATATAACCCAAGAGCCAAGTTTTGTGTCATGATCCTCAACAGTGATAGCGTGCGAAGGTTGACAAGGTGAGAGAATTGACGCAAACACTGCTGTATGAAGTATATTCAGTGATGTGTATAACTCTGGAAGACGGTCAACTGGCTATACTCTTAGTACACATGGGATGCCTGCCCAAGCTGAGCCTATAGAGTCGAGTAATCAATTTTCTGGCCTCATGTTCTGGATGGTACAAATAGAGAATTAGCAGTACGTTCGATCACCTCAGCCAATGCCTGGGGACCTAGAGGACTACTGCGGTTATCTGCCCACAGCCATGATTTGCAGGACGTCCTAAAAGTGTGTTTGAGCTTTGGTTGCACATGGTGGAAGCTATTGCTCTGCCCTCCAAACTCACACAGACTGAATTGGGCTTAGTCATGGAATTTGCGACGGGTCCTCAACGATGTGGGAAAGCCTAGGTATGGATATGTTTGAGCCAGGAACTAGTCTGGGAGGACTGGAGTTTAGTGTAAGGGCTGGTTATATTTTATATCGAACCCAACGCTAGGAATCATATAGGATGCATTACTTCAGCACTAAAGTCTTCTTCACATAACAAATCAGCACTTAGATTGTTCAATTTATCGGCTGTAACGCGGATTCTTGTCCGGATGGGTGTTGACGGCGCTCCACCGCTCGGCCTACTCAGCACCCACCCCACCCCCAAGCCACTTTTGTTTTGTCGTGCAATAATATCAGCTAGCCAACACCGTCCCAACTGCCGGCATGGTAAGGTTAACAAGATACGCATCCGTCGCCGCCGCCGTCTGCCCGGCATTAAAATAACTCGTGTGTCCCAGCCCGTCCCTAACCAGCAACACGCTGCCCTGGATCTCCTTCAGCATGCCCTGCGCGTACTCGGGGCTCGTGGCCGGGTCGAAAGTGGTGTGGACCAGCAGCACCGGGTTCTGCGTCCCCTTGACGTCCAGTGCCTTGCGCGGGTTCGTGATCTTGACCGGCCAGCCCGTGCAGCCGATGGTCCGACGAAAAAACTCGCCCATGCCGGGGGTCACGGTCGAGTTGCGCGTCATGGCCGCCAGGTCCTGGACCTGGCCCAGCGGCGAGGGGGCCAGCGTGGCGTCGACAAAGTGCCCGTCCTGGCACTGCACGTTGCCGATCGAGAAGGACGACGAGTCGCTGAACACGTTGCCGCTGAGGAGGCCCGGGGCGAAAGAGTCGGCAAAAGACGCGTTGCCCGTGCCTGACAGCGCCAGGATCCGTGCCAGCCGCCGCTGTCCGCCCGGAGACCCGGTCAGTCCCCGCGCGGTGCCGAGCAGGTCTTGTACTGAGACGTTCCGGACACAGCCCGTCTGAGGCGTGTCGTCGCACCCAGGCGCCTGGAGCGTTCCTGTGGCGGCCTTGTCTACCACGTTGGCCCATAGCTGGCGCATCTGTGGCCCCTGGGACCCGCAGTCTGTCGTGTTCCTCTCGCAGCGGTTGAAGAACTCCTGGATGGCTGCGTCCAGGGCTTTGGTCTGGATAAGGACGTTGGAGGCGTAGTCCCCCGTGTGCTGAAGGATCCCGTCCAGGGCCATCGCCCTCACCTTGCTGGGGAATAGCTGGGCGTACTGTGCCCCGAGTTGTGTTCCATATGACTGGCCAAAATAGCTCATGGGCTCGTCGCCAATTGCTTGAAAAATGTCAGTATGGATGGGTAATCTCTTCACCCAAGGGACGTCGATATCCTCCAACTTACCCACTCGCACAAGCTCCATGTCCTTGGCCACGGCAATCGTGTCCATGTTGTCAAACAGCGTACCCATCAGAGCCCTGCAGCTCGCCCCCAGCTTCTGGTTGTAGTCTACTTGCTGCTGAAGCCCAGCCTCGGTGGTGACCTCGAACTCGCTCGGCTCGTTCCCAATCGTGGTGTCGCACCTCGATGGCGTACTCATGCCCACGCCACGGGGATCCATGGCAATGATATCGAAACTGTCTGCCATCGCTTTTCCGATTGGAAGGCCGCCAGTGGCAAAGTTCAGGATCTGCGTCGACGCAGGATCACCCGGGCCGCCTGGGTTGATGAACAGGTTGCCGATACGCTGGCCCTTTGCAGGCATCTTGACGATGCTCAGCTGCACCTGCTCGCCACCCGGCTGGTCGTGCACGATTGGGACCGACAGGTTGGCACATTGAAGGCCCAGAGCGGCGTCCTGTGGTGAGAACGGGTCTACCGTAGGACAAGGGGCGAAGGTAACATTCCCAGTCGCCGGGGGCGTCTGTCTTCGGAAAACATGGCCATGTATTGAAGGTACGATTAAAAGGAGTGATGCTAGAATCTTGGAAGCGGATGTCGAGCAATACATTGTGCCAGTCAGCGTCAAGGCAGTGACAAAAAAAACGAGTGTGCTGTAGCTGAACCGGCTAGACTGTAGATCTCGCGTCGATCACTGCGAAACAAACTACAAGTAGTGCTTCAAGACATGGGCTTCTGGTCATATATCAGCTCTATTCAATGTGGGCTCTCTCGAGACAAGGCAGACTTAAACTTTTCTCAAGGGGTTGGCCTTTGACCCAATCGCAGTCCTGCAAAAACCGTGGGCATAGACATAAACACCCCTTTAAGCTCCGCTGAGCCTCACGTTTGGGGGTTCATGCACGCCGGTGCCAGGCACAACAGATGTTTTCACCGGCAGATAAGCTTGTCTCAGACTTCGAGCTTGAAAGAGGCACGCCGCCCGGGCGGTCCGGCTAAGCTTTCTTAGGTGCCGTTAACTACCCCCCCCCCGGGCACTGTGCCGATTTGGCTTCAAGGTTTGAAACATGGTCTGGACATTGGAACTCCGATTCATCTTAGGTGCAGCAGACTCACCCCTTTTGCCGAGATCATGTCGCATCGTCCACAATAGGGATAAGTACGTGTTTGGCATACGAATGTTGACTAGAGTATCTTCATCAGTCAACAGACCTCGACCTTGATCCGATCCAGGATTATAATATCGTTGGGTCAAAGCCACCACTTGGGAATAATCGCGTGCGCCTCAGAAGAGGAAGTAAATAATTCCAGGCATAGACGACAAAGGTCTATTCCCGAATTTAGCATTAAAAGGCAATGCCGGTCACTCATAGAACCACATTCAATTGATCCAAAGTGTCGTTCTGCAAACTGCCCTATCATGCGTATAAGCTTGTGACACAACAGGCAGGCCATCCACTCGAACCTATTGCGCTGCTCTTCACTTTTGTCATATCCAAATTACTCGTCAAAGCCCAATAATCTCCTCTTTCAGAGGATGATTCTGGATCCAAATATGAAGGGACTCTATTGTGTATGGTCGACTGTCCTAGCCAGCCTGGCTTTTGCCTCCTCTCGAGATGCTCGGATGTCGTGGACAAGGACACCTGGGTCATTTGTTTTCTACTCCTCAGATCTCAGTGAATTTCTTTGTCTTGACGAAACGTCTTTGTCTGCGAGCACTACTAGCGACAATGTCATTGTGCTTGCTGATGAGGTCTCAGCATGGGCCGAGGACACTGGTGCCGCTGACAACACTGAAGTTGCGAACCGGACTTTGTGTCTAAAGCAACAAGCTCTTTTACCACAAGGCTCAGAGCAAGACAAACAATACACCTCGTCTTGACATAGGGATGAATGGCTTTTGCCGAATATATAAGGCACGATGATGAGATTCCTATCGATCAGTCACCTCCCCACCACCACAACTACCTATCACACCAGATCCACCATACTTTACCTAGTGCTTGCAGAAAAGGCGTATCATTGGGACCCAGTGCTCCACGTTAAAGCACAAAAACCTCACTACGCAAGCACTAAAAACCATGAGCTCTTACGCGTCATCCTCTCAGGCCACGCCTGCGCAAAGGGCCGTGGGAAATGGAGCTCAGTACTTGCCCACGCCACCGGAGACGCCAGCTTCGTCCAGGGGTGTGCGCACCGGCCAGCCCCAGCCCCAGCCCCAAGATCAACAGCGGCAACACATGTCATACCCAGGCCTAGTCCCCCAGCAGCCACAGCCAGCCCCGCTCCAGAGCAACGGCCACAGGCGCAGGAGGACCCAGGCCGAGCTGCAGATGGAGCACGGCATTACCTGGCTCGGTTACGGGGCCGTTATACCGAACGTGAGCGTCGTGACGGGTGAGGCGCTCGTGGACGGGCCGCTTAACACGCACGGCACCCGGATCATGGGCGCTAAGGGTAATTACGAGGATGAGTTCGACGACGACCGTGACCTTGCGGCGAGAATTTCCAGGTCTCTTACGATCGGGGTCAACCGGAATGCTTCCCAAGGCAGATAAGTCACGCTGTGTTCATAGTAGAGATCTGATACATAGGTATGTCTTTAGTGAAGATGCCAGGACAATGCGCTCCGCATACCGGAGTGTCTTCTGCTTTGGTATTGCGTGGTCCTGGTTGCCGATAATTGGCTTTATTGATAGGCAGTCCAATACTATTTTTGATCATTTATGACTATTATTTCGTTTCCGCCGTTCACTGTGACACGTTGTTCTTTTTTACTATGGCATCCAATTTACAATGGGTTCTTACTTTGAAATACGTACCAACCAATTCGAACTACAAGTTTCACAGAAGTGTAGTGGGAGTTGAAAAAAATGAAAATTATATCGTCTACTTCTGGTACACTAAGTCCAGCGTCATTGTGAGTATTTAGGTTCCTGATTTCGTCCAGCGCGCTCATTTATCATGGAAGGCCCTCAACGGGTGGTCTCATATTTTTGGACAACGTCCCCTCCCTTACAAGTCCAGACTGGGCCGGTTTGTAATCATTGAAGATGAAATGGGCAGGGCTTCAAATCATTGAACGTTTTCCAAAGTATGCGATGAACACTACATGTTAAGCGGATAAGCTGCAAGTAGCAATGGCGATGCTCATGAGATTCCGACCTCTTGGGAACTCCTATTCAGAACTCAAGTTACTCAGTGTATACTAGTAGTGATACAAAGGGCGGTCAATGGCTCGTCAATACAGCTTTGTCTGGCTGACAAAAGCTGGCTGTGTGACAATGCTCTTGACACAAGCCATTGATGGGCGGACAATAGAATATACGATAGAGCCGGAGACGGGAGATCTGTGTTTTGTGGCCGGAATACTTAACAGAACAACACATGGGTTCGTGCAGAATACTCGTCTTGCTGCCTGGTTCCGTCAATCCTCAAACCACCAATTCCGAACAGCTTGTCATTCGAGAAAGAAACAGTTTTGTCAGAACCACCCCCTTCTCGTTAGACAAGCCGCCTTCGATCCAATCACGCAGCCACCATGATGAGCCAAATTAAGTCTACTCCAAGTTCTGAAGCCCGCGAGGCTTCGACCACCACTGCGGAGGAGGTCCGCCTCTGTGGAGGTCCATACGAGATAGGTGTCCAGCTGGAAGGCGTAGGCTCGGCTGCGGAGGGAGGTAGGCCCAGGGCAAACAGAGACACAAATCAGCCCCTCAGGAGCATGTGCTTCATGGTGGAGGACTGCAAATGGTGTCGCCCCGACCCCCAGGGCGACGACCGCGGCACCTTGCCCGAGCAGGTAGAGAGCCCGGCTGTTAACGCTTTACGGGAATGTCTGGAGACACTGGAGCGTGATCGCCTTGCAGCGGAGGCGAGGCGTGCAAAGTGTCCCACTCTTATGGAGCGCTACTTGACACTCCGCCGCAGGAGTGCTTAAGCCTTTTCACTTTGATACCTAGAATTGTGCTGCCTGGATTGGAGGCATACTTCCAAGGTTGTGGTAGTAATTAATCCAACAGGTTTGGCTGTTTCATGTTTATATATAGGCTTATTCTTGCCTTCGCTGAGTATAGCAATTATTATCTAGTGACCAAGTACGCCTTGTGGGAACTTGAGGGGCTCAGGTAAGTGGTAATTGGCTCCTTCCACGAGCTCATGGAAAATTGTCAAATCATCTGGCTGGTTTAGAATGCGGAAAGCCTGGAGCATTGGTAGTTCGCTATACATAAAAATTGCAGAATAAAACCAAATCTCTGTGGGCCACAGCCCTTAGTCGGTGCCCATTCCTTCGCTTCAAATAGCCGGTTTTGCAAAAACCATGTCCTCCTCATAAGTCATAGCCATCATTCCTGGGCCCACATCTACATGTCTAGAAATTATAATACCGCGGCTCGTTGAAGACGTGGTACCTGTGTCCGCGTACGCCCTTGCCCCTGAACAACGCAGGGAATCTCTTGGACTCGTCAATGTCTGTCTCCTTTACCCTTCTGTCTCTCTTGTCTTCCTCAGCAGCGAGGAACCCTCCCTTTTCCTCTTCTGTGCGCGGCACTACGAACTTACCCACCTGCAGCTCCGTGTCGGTGATCGTACTGCGGCTTACCCGTGCGTAGCCCGTCCGCTTCAGCCCCTTGTACAGTATGTACTCGCACCACCGGTCCCAGTCCGTCGGGTCGATGTCGTGCATGCCGCTGACGTCGGATACGTACGTTTTGTAGTTGCCCTGGTTAGGCTTAGTGACCAGGTAGGAGAGCAAGATGGAGGGCCGGTCGGTGGAGCCCATCAGCTTGGACAGATACTCGGTCTGTAGCCGTCGGTCCTCGGGGTCCTCCTCTTGGCCGGAGTGAAAGACGAAGACGTCTACCAGCGTGCCGTAGGCGTCCAGCGTCGCGTGGATCGCGGGAGCTAGCTCACCCACGGGGCTGGGCAGGAGATGATGTGTCGAGTTTACAATCGGGAACTTGGACAGCAGGGCAGCGCCCCATGTGTGCTTGTTGGGGCCCGGACCGTAGTCGACATACATGCCGAGGTCCTCGGCGAGATATTGGGTCGTGTCGCGGTTGCCCATGATGATACGCTGGAGGTCGCTCTCCAAAAGGCCGATGACGTCGATCTCCAACTCCTTGATCAGGTCGCGCATGCGAACCTCGGAGCTCCACATGTCGTTGTCAAGCGAAAAGTGTATGGTCCAGATGCCCGCGGTGATGAGGTTCGCGTCGCCATGGTAGGGCTTGTAGTCGTTCGTGGGGAAGCGGAGGAAGGCCGCGCCGAGGAAGAGCAGATTTAGAACGCCGAGGATCGAGAGATGGTACCTGCGGTGGGGCTTCGGCGACGAGTGATTCCTTACAGGCCGCTTTCCGGCTTTCTTGGACGAGTTGATCCTGTTAATATCCAAGAAGCCAGCGCCGATCAGCAGGAACGTAGTGAGCATGACCCAGTCGGTATGCTCGCGGACCAGAGGACCGCCCGGCACGAAGGCATAAGCGACGACCCAGACATGGAAGAGCACAAGGAAGTTGTAGACGAAGAAGCCCAGGCCGAAGGTGACAGCAGGGTTTTTCTTGGTCGCATTGGTGATCAGAGGATGAGAGCTGGCCATCAAGAAGGTGGCAGTGACAAGTGCGCCGAGGTAGCCAAACCAGTGGCTGGAGTATGTGAGAATCGCGGCACCTACACAGCCAAGCGCGTAGAAGCCGTAGGTGTTGACGATCTGCGGGCGGAAGAGACCGAGAAGTAGACCGCCTGTCATTGCCCAAATAGTGTACCATGCCGACGTGTTGGAGGTGGGACCTCTGATGGGGTATCCCTCCCAGACCCAGAGGATCATGGTGCTGCTGTCAGACAGCAGGGAGTGCAGCCCAAACATCAGGCCACCGATGCTGAGTGCTGAGAGCAGCGCCGAGCCATCCTTCCTTGAGCCACTGTCCCCGCCGCTGAGGACTCCGCGCCTAGTGAACCTCAGAGCAGCAGGGACAGCGAGGAATAGGGCGGTGTAATTCCATCCACCGTTGGCGCCATGCATGATGGGCCATATGGGGTTGTTTGTCTGCCACATGAACTTTGCAATGCTGGACATGATCAGGCCGGCCATCCAAGCCATGATCCTGGACTCAAGGCGACCCTCGTGGACGGAATCGGCGTAGAAGGTGGCGGCCCAAGCCAGGCATTGCATCCATACCGCAAAACCAACAGTGCTGAGACGGCCCACAGGATCAGAGACCAGGAAGGCAAGCAGGCCAGACAGCGACAGCAGGTGGACAATGCGCAGGTTCTGGACGACCAACGTCCTTAGGGGCGCTATAGCCAGCAGGAAAGGCGAGACGGTGGACATGACGAATGCCTCGTAGCCGGAGATGCCCATGTACCACAGCGGGAAGTACCAGACAAGAACGCCCAGGCTGGTGAGGATCGACCAGAAGACGAAGCCATGGTAGACGTCGGCGACAATGTCGAGGGCGGCATTGGTGCCGAAAGGCAGGGTGGAGACGCCGGCGGTGGCCTTTTCCTTCTCCTTCTCAAGCTCGGCCGAGGAGACAGACGACGAGTTGGCACTAGAAGAGAAACACGACATTTAGAACCGACTCGGTCACCGGGAGGCGTATCATTATCCGCAGTGTGTACGCGTACGTTGACATGTACGATAACAGGGCGGGTTCGTTGGTACTTGCTCCCTCTTTTCATCTTTTTTCATTCTTTTTCAGATCTATTTGGGAAGCCATTGGACATACCCCTTGCTGACTCCTTTGACGTCCCTAATGACCACCTCGAATGAGTCGAAATCCAGGGCGGTGACTGCGTCGAATGCGACGTCGAGAAGGACGAGAGACCACTCGAAGAAGGCGTAGGTTGTGTAGGCTGTGGGCGCATGTCAGTGTGCTTGCTCTGTTTTCTTTTCCCGGCTCTGCCGTCTTTTGCTCTTTGCTCAGGCTATTCTTTCGCACTTGGCACCGTCTCCTGTCTTCTCCTGTCACTTGAGTCTGAACATACCTCCTGGCACTCTGTGCACCTTGTGCTGTATGAAGAAGTATATGAGGGGGATGATGCTGCCATAGAAGGTGCCCGACACGTATTTCCTGTACTTGATCGCAGTCGGGTTGGGCGGGCTGAGGGCGATGCAGCCGAAAGTCCAGGGTATGGTGGCCAGGAGGTAGGAGATCATGAAGACGTCGTGCCAGTCATGGTCGTCGGTGGATGTGACATAGGTCCAGCCGCCGCAGGTGAGGGTTCGGAAGACGCCCCAGAAGGCGACGAAGGTAGGCAGCTTGTGGCCAGGCCTGCGCGACAGGAGGTACCAGAAGGCGACGAGGGCGAATCTCGGACCTGTCGGAACAAGTCAGTCTTTGGGAATTCTTGGTTTTCTGAGGCCATTCGGATGTTCTTGGAGCGGATGTTCCGGATAGACTGACCAGAGGTTAATGCGATAAACAGCTGGAAGAAGGATCGCTCGGGATAGCGGTCGCCTATGGTGGCGGAGACGGAGGGGAACCACTCCTGCGGATATCCGAACCATTCATTCTGGACGATCTTGTGGTAGTGGAGGGAGACGCCAACGACCAATGCGCTCATGAAGGCAGCTGGAGGAGCAAATCAGTCGAACAGTCAGTTGTTCCATAAAGCTGGACCAGTGGAAGCTTCAGCTCGGAGAAGGGAAGGGAGGACGAGGCTGGGCGTACAGTATGCGAGGATTGTATGCAGCCAGCTGATCCAGACTCCACTGAAGGAGAAGAGCACGCCGCCGTCCTTGTCTTTGTACCCGGACCGCGCCATTGTGGAGGGTGCCACTGATCACAAGAGCATGGGAGAGGGGCAATTGGAACCAAGACACGAAGAGAGACACAGATTTATTTGGAGGGAGGGGAGGAGTCACGGTGATGGAAGTTGAGGAGGAGGGGAGGTCAGAGGAGAAGAGTTTGGAAAGGCTTTGGGTGGCTGGAGGGAAATGCGGCGCAGGAACAGGAACAGTCGGATCAGATCAGATCAGATCACGGAATGTCATTCAGTCAATCAGTCAACAAGCGACAGCTTGGGTACAGGGATAAATGCATGCCCGCGCATGGATACATGGTTACATGGGCAACATGGAGCAAAAGTAAGCAGAGCTGATCGATCCTTCCTCCCTCAGGCAGATCGGTGTCGGGCGCGTCTCATAGTTCCGCCCAGCCTCGGCAGGTTGGTACGTCACCGTTTAGTCCATTCAGCGGGCGGCCAGCTGCAGATCCTCCCACCTAGCAGCCCAGGCCACCCCCCCTCCGAATGGGCCGTTAGCTTTCTTAGCCCAGGCACCACCCCAGTCCGTTTTTCTTGGGGGTCCCACCTCGCAGTGCCCCACTAAAAAGTTCAGAACTCCCATCCTCCACTTTGACTTTTCAACACCACCACGAGCTTCAACAGTAAGGGCGACATCGCGACATCACGATCCCACTCTTCTGTCACAGCTACTTCGACAACTACTATTACCCTGAATACGAACTTCACTACCTGCGAACGAACCACACACCACTACTGACCTCCCCGTCCCACACGATCCACCAAAATGGCCAACGTCGCCGAAAAGGCACGTTTCCACCTCGAGCGTGCCGTGCCCCAGTTGCGAGAATTCGAGGAAAAAGATATATTCTCCAGGGACGAGATTCGCACCCTTGTATCCAAACGCACCGACTTCGAGCACCTCGTCCTCGGCCCCGGCTGCAAGCCACACCATTTCCAGTCTTACATCGCCTGGGAGCTGTCTCTCGACAAGCTGCGCGCCAAGAGGTGCCTTCGCAAGAAGATCAAGCACTCGACATCTCATGCTAGCAACGCCCGCGTCTTCAACATATACGAGCGTGCCGTTTTCAGGCACCCGGGGAGCATAGAGCTGTGGGTCGACTACTTGGACTATGCCGCCCGCGTCAAGGCCACGAAGAGGTGGAGGAAGATCATGACGAGGGCCCTGAGGATGCACCCCGTCAACGCCGGCCTGTGGGCCAGGGCAGGGAGACGCGCCGCCAGCGACGGCGATATGGAGGGCGCACGGGGCATGTTCATGAGGGGCTGCCGCTTCTGCAACTCCACCGTCGACCTGTGGTTGGAGTACGCCCGCGTCGAGATGGAGTGGCTGGCCAAGATAGAGAGGAAGAAGGGCGGCAAGAGGGGTCTCGAGGCTGCTCGCGCCGAGGAGACGATCGAGGACGGCGACGTGCTGCGCTTTGGCGACGACGACTCGGAAGACGACGAGTTCGAAGATAAGGAGATCCTGCCCGATCCACTGGCAGACGAGCACAATAGGAAGGCCAAGGAGGCAGAGAAGGTTTTCTCAGACGAGGCAATCCAGAAGCTCGAGAAGAGCCCCGCGTTGCAGGGCGCCATCCCCAAGGCTGTCTTCGATGTCGCCAGGAAACAACCCTTCTTCAACGCTTCCGCCGCCGAAGCCTTCTTCGACTTGTTCGCGGACTTCACAACCGTTTCGGCCCAGCCTACCATCATCCAGCACGTACTGGATATTATGGTCGACGAGTACCCAAGGCATCCGGCTACGTGCGGCTGTGTTGTCCGGCAACCACTGGTTGGTGTTGATGTCACCACAGTCGAGTTCCCCAGGGCATTGCGCGAGGTTCTGGCAAGACTCAAGACGCAGACAGAGACGACCGAGGACAAGGGTAAACTGGCAGCCAAAACAGTGGCATGGATCAAGCCAATCCTCAAGAGGAAGGACCTGGACGACAACATCCTTAAAGTGCTGGAACATACAAAGCGCAAGCTCGAAAATCCTTGATCGGCGAGCGCCCTTTCTACATGGAACAACTCAAACGATCGCCCAGAATTTTAGATATGTACTGTCATATAATCATCTCACTCAGTTCGCCGGGATTGCAAGGCCTTGTCAGATACGCATCTAGGCATAGGTACCCTTGTTGAGGCCTTGTCCGCAGCGCGGTCACCCTGCGCCATCAAGCACCTCCCTGCGCCTTGGCCTTTTCCTCCGCCACGCCGACCAGGTGCTCCCACTCGTCCGCACTCACCCTGCTGACGCTCAGCCGAGACTGCTTCAGCATCTGCATGTCCTCCAGCGGGCCGCCCTGTCCACCCATGGCGCGCAGCTCCTTCAGCCCGATGGGCACGGCGAACTTGGAGCGGAACTCGACGTGCACGACGCTCCACTTGGGGTCGGACGGCTTGGATTTGGGGTCGTAGTATGGGCATTTCGGATCATGGGCGGTGACTGCATGAAAAAAGGGTTATTCTTTTGTCGGATGACGGCGCAGAAAGGGAAGTGGTCATATCAAGTAAGGGTTGGGAGAGACTACGCACGGTCAGGCGAGTGCTCCTGCACAATCTCCATTGTCCCTGCGATGCCCGGCTCCTTGCAGTTGGAATGGTAGAAGAAGGCAAGATCGCCTTTCTTCATGGCGCGGAGGTTGTTGCGGGCTGTGTGGGCCCAGACGTCCTGTCAGCGATGGATTCAATGAGGGACCTTCTGGCTGTCCCGAATTGAGTAGAGAAGACCATACCAACAAAGTTCCTGATTCCTGTGCAACGAATTTCTTGTTAGTCCTGACCCAGAGTATTGCGAAAATTGCGAATGGATAATTGAGAAACATGCCATCCCACGGCTCAGGCTCGCTCTCGGCAGCCAGGTCGTCGATCGAGAACCTGACGTCCACGCCGTTCTCGATGCGCGACTCGGGCTCAGCCTTCATCAGCCAGTACTGTCTGCCTTTGTCCTTCACTTCTTTGGACTCCGCCTTCGTCGCTGTTGACTTTGCTGGTGTCGCTCTTGCTTTGACGCTGTTGGTTTTCTTAGTCTCATCGCTAGCTGGTGCAGGCTGCCCGTCGACGCGATCCTCGTCATCATCTCCTTGCTTCTTTGCCTTCGACTTGGCCTTGGGCGCTGTCTTCTTCGCCGTGGCAGGCTTCTTGGGAGTCTTTGGCGCGGCAGACTCAATGGCTGCAGCGTCACGGGCAGTCGTGGTTGACGTTCGCTGACGCGTGGACCGGCGCGGCTGCACGTCGTCCACTGAGCCGTCTCTCTGGCCGGACTTCCTCTTCGGTGGCATCTTGACACTGCTTCTCACCGAACCTTTGGCCTATGTTTCAGCACTGTCGACTTGCACAATAGAAGGAACCGGGATTTGAGTCTACCTAGGTAGATAGCTGCTACTCTGGGTAATGAGGTACCTGGGGTGGTGTCTGTACATGGTCGCCTCGGTTCAACATCCCTGGTAGAAGCTTGGGCCACACGCAGAGAGAGGGCACAACCTCGACATGTCAGGTACCTGTGTCCAAGCAGGTTCCCCCCAAAACACAGCAGGTATATCTCGGTAGATAATTCCGTGGGAGGAGACGGTTGAATCGAAAGACATTCCCAAGAAGCTACTCCCCTGAATACGTGTGCTCGGCGTTGCACTGGTTGGTCATACCAGCGGAGAGGAACGTCTTCGAGGTGTGCACTTGTACGGATCCCGGGTTTGAAGATCTTCCCATTGTATAATTTTCCAATTCCACCCCTTGTCGCACCTTCATTGCCACACCTGGCTGCCTCACTTCATATATGACGGTCAAGGTCAAGACCTCAGGCCTGCGGGCTTGGTCCACGGACGAGCGGGCTCCTCCAGCAGGCGACGGCCCGTCAGCCACGAGCACGCACACGCATAGTGTACTGTGAACAAGAAAACAAGAGCTTGTGCTCGGTTGGTGTCACAACAATGGAACCCGTTCTCCTCCCATCCCTGCGCGTGTTACATGCCGTGATTTCACTAGTCGACGGGCCCCTGCTTGGCCGGTTGACAGCTGACTCTGTATCGAGTTCCACCGTACATTCCCGGCGACATGGATTGAGAGAATCGCCAGTTAACAGTGAGATGGCTGGATGGACATGGCCAACCCCGGAATGGCAGTTGTGGCGTGTGAGACAAGCGGCCAAGCTTCACGCACCGCTCGCGCCATCCTCGTGCCTCGTTGGGATTGGGAGCCGGGTGGGAGTGGAAACAAAATAAAATAAAAAGCAGCGTCCAGAATGGGAGTTCAGGACCGCAAGCACCCGAGGCCGTGGGGCCAGGTCAAGGGGACACACACAAGCAGATCTGCACTACGGGCTGCTATCTCGTTTCAGCCCATCTCCTCCTCCCCTCCTCTCCATGGGCTGTCAATGTGGCATAACTTCTGGCGATCCTTAAATTTGGGGTTGTCTGTCAAACAAATGCTTGTCGGTGTGGCGAAACAAGCTGGTCATGTCAGATCCAGCCGGCGGGCCTGGATAGCCTCAGTTCAGAGCCCCTCAGGAGGACGAGGAGAATTAGCGGTCAGTGGGAAGAGGAGACAACGGTGACATTTGTGAGAGTTAAAACTGGCATTCAAAAGTAATGGTCTACACGCCAAGAGACTGCTCGGACAAGCTGTTGACCTGCAAATCCGAGCAACTGCTTGGAGATGGCCTCGCAAGTTCGGTTGGACCACGTTGAGGTGTGGGCTGAACATGGCCATGCTTGGGGGCACAATACAAGCTATTCCCAACAACAACGCAGTGTCATCTACTGGTAAAATCTCAAGGTCGATGGCGTTACTCGGTGTGGTCTTGGTGAGGTCCTTCCATGGCGGTTTTCGGGAAGGTCGGCCTGTTCCAGAGGCCCATTGAATAATCAGGTTGAAGGTGGGAACCTGGGAAGCCGTGTAGTCCGTCAAGCTACGATCCCAGCAGCGGGGACGGAGGAGGAGAGGAGACTGATGGGTACTGTGAGATGGGGACTGGGGTGTCGGGGGTGTGTGTGAAGACTAATACTGCTACTGCGTAAAATTGGGCGTCGGTGCAGCCACAACAGCCATCGCAGAGCTGATCATCAGAGCATCGAAAAATCGTTGGATCACAGAGAAAGTAATAACGGAATCAATATGTGCTTAGGCATTCCAGTAGCAGCCAGGTCATCAACGAAGACAACACGCAAGGGTGGGGGACGAGAAAGGGCAGGCGAGAGAGGAGTCCAGAGAGCTACTGGGGTAAGGAAAAATGGAGGGCACGAACTCTGTTGACCGAGTGCAGGGAGGGATGACGATGGATGGTGGATGGTGGATGCTTCAGCTTTGAGGGGCCGTGCCGAAACAGCCCAACAGGAGGCAGATGGCAGATGACGATGGAAGAATGGAAAGGGAAAGGGGGGCTCGTCTAGAAAGTTATCTGACTGTTTCGAGAGAAAAAGGGAATTACAAAATAAAATAAATGATGGTCAATGAATGAAGAGAGACGAGGGGGAAAAGACAGCACACACACAGAGAGAGAGGCACACAGGCAGAGCCAGAGCAGAGCAGCACATGGGTGGTGCCTTCTCGTTGTCGTTGCTGCTACTAGCCCCGATGTACCAGATACCTGCCCTCGAGACACATAAACCGGCCCAACTGCCCACTTCCACCCCTCGTCTCTCATTCATTTCGCCCTTTTCTCTTTTTCCATCGTTTCTTGCCCTCATCCCACATCGTCTGACCTCCTCTGAACCCCTCGTTGTTGTTCTGTTGCCGTTTGTTGCCACCACTGCTATGTTCCCCGATTCAATCCACACACCGGCTCTAGCCACCACCACCAACCCACCCCTCTCAGCCCTGTGTGCTGGGGGGAGAGAGTGGCACATCCCGACGACCAGAGCCCACACTTGACCAGATGACAGCAAATGCGGCAATACTCATGATGATTGAGAAATGGGGAGAGAGCGACATTTGGCTGACTGACTGGCATCTCAAACACTGGCACATTGGGACAAAATCCACCGGGTCGCCAACACAGAACTGGACTCTGGCTGGAATGGAAGCGTGGGAAATGACATGGGCGGACCCGGACAGCCAGGCAGACCACCATGACCAGCCGCAGCCGGACACCCATCAGGACAGGACAGGACAGATCAAAAACGGCACAGCAGAGCACAACGCATCACAGCAGCACAACACATTCATGCCAATCGACAGGCATAGCGACGAAATGCACACACTGGCAGGCAGGGAGTAGAGCGGGGAGCCACCCAAAAAACCGACCAGGCCAAAATTACCTCCGGCATGACCTAGACCCCACCAACGCCTTAGCCAGCGTCCGCCCTCGATAAAGTGCGATGGAACATGAAAGGAGATGGCAAGACACATGGAGACTTCTGTCCGCCTCTTGCTCTCAACTTTCTCTCACTCTTTATTCTGGAAACTGCTTCCCGTTCTGATCTTCTCATCTCCATTTGAGATCTTTCGGTCCTCTCGCCACCGGGATTCCGAATTGGTCTGTTTATCTTCCTCCATATCCTGGTGGTGCAGAAACGGGCATCAAATTCGACCAGGCCAGCAACGACACAACCACCACAACTGCACGACAGGCTACACAACGGGCAGACAGACCTGCAAGCATTGCCATTTGCATCCTGCGCACCACCCCCAGGGCACCCCCATGTATTGGACACGGTCTGGCGCTACTGGCGCGTGCCGGTGAACCTTGCATACCCTTGCTGTCGCTACCCGGCAGGCCACATGCGCTAGATAGGCATTGATGTCGGACCCGAGCCTGGCTTCCACACATGTTTGCCTCACAACCTCCGGACTTGGACTTTTGTTCCCTGGCGTTGGCTTTCGCGCAAGTGGTGGTCGGGACGGAATTATGACAGCAGCAGACTGCTGACCAGATTGGCAGCACACTGGAATGAATTGTCAGGGAACCGCTGGTCGTATCACAGACGATGCGGGAGCGAATCGAGCAAGACCGTCCCACGTCAAAGGGAGTCCGTGAGCGCTTACTACCAGGCATCACACGACACTGAACCACCACTCTTGGTGGTTGGCTTCCATTTTATAAATCGGCCAAAAGGAGAAGCCACCTCCCGCACTTGGTCTATTCCGACCCTATGAGGCAACTCAACATTTCCATCATGGCCGAGAATGTTCCACCAGTGCTCGTCATCAACGGTCTTCTACCTGCGGCTTGGCTTAACCGTCACCTGGGCCCACCTGGGAGAAACCTGCTTGCTCGAGTTGATGCCGATTCTCAGGAAGGAGACGTCCTTCCCATGCGCAGATGGGCTTGTCGGTACCTGACGCAAGACATTCACAGACCAGGACACTTGGTGTGGCTGCCGCTCGTCTTCAACAGTCGAACGCAGCAGCAAGTGGATCAAGGCCACAGCAACAGTTATCCCAGGACACCGCGGGCTCAGGATGCTGGAGTGGCTTGAGCTTGAGGAGCCCTGCTGCAACAAAAGCAACAGATGGACTTATACGCGACACCACCCCACTGGTGGAACTACCATCAAGCCGCAGGACGTCAAGTCAGTCCAGATTTGCGGGTTTGTATGGTCGGTTGCTCTCCTTGCCCTTTCTATCGCCTGTCTATTCAACCACGGCCAAGTTGGTCGCTCGAGCGGTCATCCCACTCTGTCGAAGGAAAGAGAGAATGAAGCCATCCAAAGGGACGCGGCAGGTAGCACGGCCTGGCTTTTGTCAGTGCAGATGGTGGTGCCGTGCAGGTGCGGTTCGGATATGGCCAGGCGGATTGGCTCGGCAAAAACACAACGTGGGACCTGCCGATCGTGTGGCAGGGACATGACCATTCTGATTGGCCGTTGCCGGAAACGATCTAGCTCAGACGCTAGTCTACTTCTAGAAACCGACAGGGGTAGAGGTAAGCTGTGAGAGAGAGGGAGGAAAAATCGAGGTGGCAGGAGCAAAGAGTGGGGCGGGGCAAAAGAAGCGAGGCGAGGCGAGGCGAGGCGGTGCGGTAGGAGCAGGGCCAGGAGCAGGATTCGACTCGACCATCCGTCTTGTTTCCCCAGCCCAGCCCAGTCAGTCACTTCTGCCCGTCTGTCCGTCCTAGTCCGCCCTTCAGCCTCTCTGTGTCTTGGTCGCCAGCGATTGACCGCTGGATTGATTGATTGACTGACTGACTTGACTGACTGATTGACTGCCTGGCACTGACCCTGCCTGCACTCACAAGCATTCGCACACTCCACACACGGACACGCACCACACACACCACGCACAACCTGGCTGGGCACTGAAAGGGATCACTCGCCCACTCGCTCAATCTGCTTGCCCACCCGCCCGCCTGCCTGTCCGCCCACTCGCCCTCCCTCTCTGACACTCGTCTAGAGGGTGAAACCATTCTGCCAGTCTGTTTTGATTGTCAGTCTGTCCACTCATTCACTCATTCGCAACTCACCCACCCACCCACTCACCCACCTACCCGCTCCCGCGTACACGGTTCGTTCGGCCATCACGAACCGAATCGAGGGCCACCCCTCGAAATCCAACCAGCCCAGCCCAGCCCAGCCCAGCCCAGCGCGCCGCCGCCACTTGCTGCTTGCTGCTTGGGTACGAACGGTACGTATGTATGACCAACGGGACCCTTCCCAGACCCAGGAACCCCATTCACTTCTCTTTCTGCTGCCACATGCCATGCCATGCGATACCGCATGCCACATGCCCACCCACATGCCCCTGGCCCTGGCCCTCTGGGCGTCTTCACTTGCCCATCCGAACCCTCCCTTTGTAAGGCAAATCCCACCTGGTCGGGCGTCTATCCCTTCGATGGATCCCACCCTGGTGCCGATGCCCCGGTTTGACACCACGATTACTGAGTGCCGGCCATAAAGCTGCTGGTATTGATGGTGTTGATGCAATTGATTCTGCTCGATTGTCACCGCTTCTACTATCCTCAGTCTGTCAGTCAGTCAGCCGGCCTGCCTTTCCTGAAATATTTCCACCTAATTTCACAACACCATCTCACCACCAGCTTGCCATCACACATTACACATCACACACACACAGCACACAGCGTAATACTCACTGCTCACTGCTGCACACTCTCATTCAACCCAGGAAAGTTCCCGTGGTCTGCCCTGCCCTGCCCTGTTCTGTCTTGTGTCCCCCTTATGTGCTGGGTTGAGCTAAGTTGAAACGTATCAACCTCACCGTCAAATCCCCATCCCCTTCCGCTTCACCTCCTTGAATGTGTTATCTGTTCTTCCTGAATTATTCTTTTCCTTATTAATATTCTACTTAATTCTTTTTCTTTCTCGATGACCTCTTATATAGCCTTGATCCCTTATGAATATTGTGTTGTGTTGCTTCTTGTTGCCCATTTGTTGACACACTGCTCGTTCTGTTCACACACACCCTTTCTCGCCTCAATTTTGACCACCTCGCACTGCTTTTCCTTTCCGGACACATTCTTGCACTGGACATCTCACCCTATTTTCACGAGGCCAGCATCATATATCGAGAACCCTGCTGTGGGCAGGGTGAGATGAGACAGACAGACCTAGTGAGAGTAAGCCAGCTAGCAGGAAAGCAGGCAACTCAGTCACTCCCACTAAGCCTCTCAGTCCAGGCACATTCAGTCCAGCCGTCCAATGACCTGACCACCCTTCCTCCTCTTACCTGAACCCGCCTCCACCCCAACAACACCCAAGCCTCCTAGCTGCCAATCCCGCCCCAGTCTCTCTCTGTCCCCAAGTCCCAAGTCCACTACCACCGTCCGCTGTCCACTGTTCATCCTACTGCCCCCTTCCAAAAAATCCCCCCATCGCATCACACACCCGGCAAATCGCTTCAGATCGCGACCCGACGCGCCTCCTCCTTTGCCCATCGCCAAACACGCCGCCGTCGCACATGCTCCTTGCTCTTATACTGTTTTCCATCTTCATGGCTTCTTGCCATTGCCCCTTGATGATTGGCCGTTTCTAATTTCGTGTGCTCCCCGCTCCCCACAGGCCTCACTCAAGCCTCCAAGCTTCGCATCCTGCAGGCGCGCATCCTCGCTCGCTTCACCATTTTGCGATACACGCAAAAAGGCGACCAACCAGATGGCCGTTGCGACCCTCGATACCACCATCGCATCCCGCCAGCTCCAATTCCAGCTCCGACATCAACAACAGCTCCGTCAGCTCCGCCCTCGCCCGCTCCTGTCGCGTGGCTCGTGCCCATCCTCGTCGTGCTCGCTCTCATCCAACTCTGCCTCCACCTCCGCCTCCGCCTCCGAATAGACCGTCACGTCCCCAGCCATGTCCGCCTGGGGCATGAACGAGGCCGCTGTCCCCAATCACAATGGCAACAACGGCTTCGACCCAAATGCTCAAGCGGCCGCGCCTGGCATGATGGATCCCTCCAGCTTCATGGCAAACCCTGGCGCCGCCCCCTTCAACCCCGCCCAATTCGCACAGGCCCAGGCCCAGATGATGGCCATGCAGCAGAACGGCCAGATGCGCAACGCGTCGCCTTCCTTTCCGAACCCCATGTACCAGACCAACCCAGTCATCCCTTCCAAGCGACCACGGCCGCGAGAAGACAGCATCGCAGGGTCCCCGCGACCCAATCCCGGCATGCTGCCAACCTCGCGCGCCGACACCCCCCAGCAGTCCCAGTTTCCCAACTACCCGCAGGGCCAGCAACCCGGCATGCCACAGCCCAACTCGGGTCAGCCATCGCCATACCCTCATTTGCAGACTAACGGCTCGGCAAACGCGACACCGTCGCCCATCATGGGCAGCAACCAGATGCGGCCCGGCAGTGTGCCCCAGAGGGTCTCTACCACGTCGCCTCATCCTTTCTCGCCCGCTGCCCAGCAGTTCGCGCCTCAAGCCTCCCCGATCCCTTCCGAGCACGGCGGCACCCCGCAGCCGAACCCATACATGCAGCAGGGCAACTTCCCTCCCGGCTTCAACCCCAACTACGGCAACGCGAGCCCCTCGCCGGCCCGGCCCCCGTCGAATCCAAACGCGATGCCCGGCCAGATGATGCCGCAGCAGATGGGCCAGATGCAACCTGGCATGATGCAACAACCCGGGCAGATGAATATGGGACAAATGGGCCAGATGCAGCACATGGCACAGATGCAGGGTCAGATGGGCCAGATGGGCCAGATGGGCCAGATGCCGGGCCAGATGTTTCCGCAGGGCATGCCGCAAGGGCGGAACCCGGCGGAACAGCAACAGATGATGGTGGCACACATGCAGAAGATGCAGCAGATGCAGGCTAGGCAACAGCAGATGGCACAGATGCAAGGCCAGATGCAGGGCCAGATGCCCGGGCAGAACATGGCGCAACGGAACATGATGGGAAGACAGCAAATGCCCAACGGACAGGTGCCCTCCAACATGAACGCCGGCGCCATGAGGCCTCAGCAACCCGGCATGGGCGCGCCGCAGCAGGGGCAGAGGGGCCACTCCAGCCCGGATACCTTCATGAAGCAGCTGTCGATGTTCATGGCGCAGAAGCAGATGCCACTCAACACCAACCCCGTCATCGGCGACAGGCCCATCCACCTCATGCAGCTCTTCCAGGCCGTCAACAAGGCCGGCGGCTTTAACAGCGTCACCGGGCGCAACTTCTGGCCGCAGATCTCGATGGGCATGAATCTCAATCCCGCGCAAATGCCCATGGCGCCGCAGCAGCTAAGGATAATATACGAACAGAACCTGAGGCCTTTTGAGGAGACATGGCGGTCCAGGCAGCCACAGCACCAGCAACAGCAACATCAGCAACAACATCAGCAACAACATCAGCAACAACATCAGCCGCACCCGCAGCACCCGCAGCACCCGCAGCATCAACAACAACAACATCCGCAGCAGCAGCATCCACAGCAGCACGGTGCGCCAAACACGCCCATGAAGCAGATGTCGCCAGGCCAGCCGCAACCTGGCATGATGCAACCTGGCCAGCACGCCGGTATACAACCAGGCCAGATGCAGTCGCCGATGAGACAGATGCCTCCTGGTGGTGCGCAAGCAAGCGTGAACGGTTTCCAGACACCTCAACCGCCCCAGCCGCAACCGCCGAACTCCGCACAAGGTCACGTACGAAACGCCATGTCTAAGAGCCATCAGGCGACTCCTATCCACGACGAGTTCCCCGCCCCGTCCCCGGCTAGCAAGCACGGTAGCATGTCCTTGCCGAGCAGTGCTCACCCCGACGGCCCTGGCGCCTCCGCAGAGCCGGCAAACATGCCCTTCCCTGCGCCTCTGACGAAGGAACCCGATGAATACATTCCCTGTTCTCGCGTGCCAGAGCCAAAGACATACGGCGGCGTCGAGCTGGACGTGACTGCCCGCCTGGGCATGGAGTATCAGTTCTTCAAACCTGACGTCCCTCTCCCGGCTCATCTGGGCAACATCGACCTGCACGCCTTGACCAAAAGTCTGCAGTCTGGCATACTTGCTGAAGTGCGCCTAGCTCTGGACACCTTGGCCACCGTGACCAGCCCGCAAGGACCTCAGGTAGGCGGGCAGAGTCTCGAGATTGACCTCACTAGATGCGAGGAGCTTCTGGAGAGCTTGGTTGAGTGCGCCGAGGAACAGGTCGAGATGCTTGTCGAGCATACAGAGGAGCTGTCCGATGAGATCCTGATAAGCCCGTACGAGGATGTGTCCAGAGCATGTCGCCTGGAGAACTTGGCCATTCGCAAACTTCACAAGATAGGCACGGAAGAGTACGAACTCGACCGCGCCGTCGACCGGCTCCTGTGCATCACCACGATCGTCCGAAACCTCTCGTTCTACCTACCGAATCATGCCATCCTGGCTGATGAGCTACTCGTCAAGCTGCTTTGCGACGTCATCCGGTACCTCGGGACGCGTAATATGCTCTTGCGGACGCAGGCCGACACTCTGGACTTCTTCAAAGACGTCATCATCTTGTTGTCCAACATTGCTCACGCGTTGGAGATACAGGCCCGGGAGCAGGCCGAGAGCCTGCTCCAGTTCATACTGGCATTCGCACCAACCCCTGCCCCTCATCTCTCAGACGGCGGCAAGCTGCAGTTCGCCCCGTTCGAGCCAGTGTTGCATCCGTATCTGCCACATGCCATCGATGCCCTGGCCAAGCTCTTCGCACGTGATGAGCCGAACAGGACCTACTACAAGAGCATCTTTGCCGCCGACGCCTCGAATACCCCACCCTCCGAGCTCATAACCCGGACCTTTGCTCTAGCCGTCTCACCGGTGCCAGACCAACATCGCGAACCTCGCCCGAACGGCTTGCCGTCGCTGGTCGAGGCCCGCAAGCCAATTCTCATGCAAGGTCTGCTCGCCGGCAACATCGTGGCGTCACTGGCGCCGGACTACGACACCTGTGTAACGCGAACTTGGCTGTCTTCTGGAAACGGTTTCGCTCAGAACCTGTTCCGCCTGGTCAGGGAGCTCTCGGCCGAGTTTGAGCAGCCCAGGATCAAGCCGCCTGGACAGCCGCGGGCCCAGCCTAAGAAAGACCCGGACCTACTGTACATTGCTGTGTTGGGCACGTCCATGCTTCGGCAGCTTGCCAACAAGGCCCGTGACCCGAACGACCCGGAGAGCATACCGCCGAACGTTGTCCCGAGGACTGACAAGATCCTCCAGGCCCTCGAGATGCGCAGTCCCGAGTTCTCTAAGGACGGCTGGCTCCAGCACATCGTTGCGCTAGGGTCACTGCAGACATAGACTAAGGCGCACCGGAGGTGACCGGAGGTGAAAGGCACACCGCATTTTTGCATTACACACAAGCTAGGCGAAGCGAAGGAATAGAACATGGAGCAAGCATCGGTGCAATTGAGGCGTGACTCTTGTATATGGGAAACGGATCACGTAGCAAATCGGACCAGCCCGTGCCATGCAGGGTCTTGGGACAAGGGAATTATTCGACGGCGTTGGGCCTCTTGATGCCGTCATGGTTGGGCAGGATGGCGTGGAACAGGCGAACGGAATGGTAGCATCGGATAGAGACTTGTCCGTCTGTAGTATGTATGTGTAATGATCTGACATTCATTTCACACAGTGTTGAGAATGAAACCTTGGACGGGACCATCATCTGCTGTCATTGTGCATGACATAAGTTCGGCTTCGTGCGCACATGTTCCTGCGGGCTACCTCAGGCCAACTAGGGGCCTCGCAGTTAGCCCCGGGTGTGACAAATGCATTTATGTGACCGCTGGCTGGATGGCTTCTTGTGCCACGACGTTTTTTTGGTCCCGAGCGGTGCCGCCGCTTTGAAAGTAGGCCAAAGCTATGCCTTGGGGGACGGTGTGGAGTTGGGACAGGCAAGGCAATCCCGAATGGCCATCAGGCTCAGGAAAGATGTATACGGGTTTCTTTTCCAGCAGCAGTATAGGACTACGTCGGAAGCTCCGTGATGCTTCAATGACCCCCATCAAGGCTTCGTTCTAGAGCAAGTTGGCAGTGGCAATACACGTGGTTATCTGATGAGTTGTTTGGGTCCCCACAAACAGGCAACAGCGGCACAGGAGAGATAGCTCAACTGGTTCAGAGCACCTCACAGCCCATTTAGTGGGGGAGATCCAGGTTCGAGACCTGGTCTCTCTGGTGGTATTCCTTTTTGGCACCATCTCGGCCTTCGTAGCAGCTCTGAAAGGCTCAGATCGCATGGTAGGGCCGTCAGATGTCCATGTTTGCTGGTGGATATGGTGATCACTTGATCACTGTCGACCTATGCATCGGCAGTGTAGTGGCCAAATTGTGGGCCATCTGCTACAGCTCTTGGATGTCCCAAGATTGTCTTTTTAATTGGGCCAGAGGTTTACAGGGCTAACATGAGGGGTCCTCCACATCTGAGACTGCATGGAATGTGCGAGGGCCTGCGTATGTTGCTGGTGCTTTTGTGCTTTGCACATAACTGATTCTTCATCCGTCACACACACCCAAGGGAAAAATCCCTCATCCTCAGTCCATCGTCCTGGCAGGAGAAGCTTGGTTAACAAGATTGCCAATAAAAGGACTTGCAATGTTTGGTGGGATGTTTCCTTGGAATTTCTGATGCCTTGCTTGTATGCCACTAAAGCTGAGATACTCAAGACAGTAACTTCACTGATTGTTAGTAGGGCAGCTGTCTTTGTCAACTATCTGTTTAATGAAGCAAGAACCCAAGAAAGTTGCTTACCCTGAAATGAAACTCATGACAATAGTTGACAAAAGCTGTATGAATGTACCTAGACTGGACCATGAGTCCTAAAAAGATGGTTCTGGCTGTGTCATATGTACACCATGCAATAGTCACCTGTTCAAGGCTAAGACAGATCTTTCACCTTGTTTAATACTTAATTGTTTCCTAATAGAATTCAGTTTCTTCAAAACTATTTTGATCCATGTGCAGGGAGAAGAATTAACTTTCATAATACAAAAGTTGTCTACCTCATGGGGTGTTCCAGCCCCATGATTCGATGCAAAAGGAGCAACACATAATGTAAATCTCATGCTCTTCACCTACCTGGCCTTTACAATCACATATATTTTTTACCATAACACAGCCACATTAAAAATGCAACAGTGTTATTCCGGTTTTACTGTGGCTTACAGAGTACTAACCTTCTGTCTGGCTATCCGATAGGGATTTATTCTATAGAAGATTTCCCACAGGAGATTCTCCTAAAGAAGGCTATTCTATAGAAGGCTATTCTACAGGAGGCTTGCCTAAGGGAAGTTACCCTAAGGGAGGTTACTATGTAGGAGACTTTTCTATAGAAGGTTATTCTACTAGAGGTATTCCTAAAGGGTTGTTACCCTATGGGAGGTTATTCTATAGGAGACTTTTCTATAGAAGATTATTCTACTAGAGGTTTTCCTAAAGGGAGTTATCTCATGGGAGGCTATTCTATAGGAGACTTTTTTGTAGAAGGTCATTCTACAGGAGGTGTTCCTAAAGGGAGTTACCCCGTGGGAGGCCATTCTATAGAAGACTTTTCCATGAGAGGTCGTTCTGTGGGATGTCTATCCAACAGGTTTGACGGCAAGTACTTCCCAGGTAGTACACTACCTACATGTCCAGTGGCCACTAGAGATGAAAGTGTTGTATTAGCACTTTGCAAGTGAATTTACCTTCGGCCAGCTGCCGGCACCAACCTTAAGAAGTCACAAAACCTAACGCCAACCACGAGGTCCCCGACTAGCCCATGACAACTATTACCAGACCGAATTGAGATATCATTGTAGACTTTTCGGAATCAACAACATCATCAACGCCCTGGTCCAGAAATCGCCGAGACCAACATCGACCGAGGAAAACGCCCAGTCTGACAGCTACTCTGCCACGACCGTCACGATGTTCATCGCCGTACGCTGCCCATTGTGCCTCTTGACCGTCTACACCATCTTCGTGGATAATGGCCCAAACTCGAATGGTTTCAGCGTCATGTCACTGGCTGATGAGGATCTCCCGTTCTACAATTGTCCAATGCCGCTCTGTGGCTATCATATCCCCACTTTCCACTTCGTCAACCTCTACCTCAATCCCACGATCAAACATCTGAAACACTCTATTCCTATGGGATTGAATGTCACAGCGAGGACCATCGATACAAGACCATTCCGTTCGCCAAGCCAGGTTGCTGGCCTTGCAATCACCCTCGACACCGTCAAAGATGAGCCGCAAAAGCCTCCCGTGGTGGCGGAGCAGGCCGACGACGAGGGGGGCCCAGCCACCGAAGAGCAACACGCGGGAAAGCAAGCTCCTCAAGACAATGGTCACGAAGACAGCCAGGGCGACGCAGCTATGCCAGCAGTGGCTGACTCTGTAGGAGCCCCATGACGCTGATTCTGACCATGGAACCTGACTGACTGTTACGAAACTACACAAGAAAACCGCTCCTAGTGGAACGAAGTGGACGGACGCCGAGGTAGAGAAGCTCACGAGCCTGAACAACCAGGGCCTCGCCCATGTGCAGATCGCCAATGTATGTCGCCCTACATAGCCACCCCCCAAAAACCGTGCCTGATGTTGTGGTGTCTAACCAGGGTCTAGGAGATGAATCGGTCGATATTAAGCGTCAGGTACAAGCTTGGTACGATTCGAGAGAAAGAAAGGCTGGACGAGAGAAAGGTCTAAATCCTCAAAACCCGCGCGCCTCCAACCATTTTTGCACCCTGTCCAAGTGAAAGCCCTGTGGAACCCGTCAGCTCGTCGCTCGCTCGTTCGTCTGCCGGCGCATATGGCCAGGCGGTCCAGTGATGGGACACCGCGAACGTACCTTTATTATTATGTGGCCCGTGACTGGATTTATCTTGACATCATCCTTTGGGAACTGCAACTCCTCGGCCAGCTCGTCCCTCAGCGCTCGAGCATCCCCCACGATCTTCTTCACCACGGTCTGCTTCTTTGTGCCTCCAGCCCGGGCGTCATTG
Organism: Diaporthe citriasiana; assembly: GCA_014872975.1. Lineage (NCBI taxonomy): Eukaryota > Fungi > Ascomycota > Sordariomycetes > Diaporthales > Diaporthaceae > Diaporthe > Diaporthe citriasiana. The sequence continues at coordinate 64,075 of JADAZS010000110.1, read as the reverse complement.
TAGACAGAGAGGTGTTTCGACGGCGTGCGCTCGACGAGATATGAGAGTTGCTTTGGCTGTGGCGGAGTGGCGGTAGAGGGTGCTGGGGACGAGGGAGGTGGCGTGGAAGAAGCTTGTGAGGTTGATGTTGCTTCAGCCGAGAGGAAGCGTGTGGCTGCGACGAAGGAGGGCCGGAAGAGCAGCCGGCTGGAGGCAGCTGTGGCGGCTCGAATTGGTATATGAAGAAGCATTGTAGCTTGCGTTTCTGTTCCTCCCCAGCTGGCAGGTCGGTATTTATTCCTGGGCGCGTCGTCGTCTTCTGCAAATTGTATGGTGGTCTAGGTCTTTTGGAGGTCGTCACCAAAAAATCGCTGCTGGCGGCAGGCAATGCATCCAGGAACCGAGTCCATAGCTCCCGAACTGCACTGGGCCAGCAGTGACAGGGAGACATGGGTACAAGAGTACATGGGTACGCGGGTACTTCCCGCCCGGCTTCGGCAAAACAAATGGGCGTGCTGGGGTGCTGCAGCCAATGGCGCATGGCTAAGTGGACCCCACGAAAAAGAGCGAACAGTCGGGAGGAGGGAACAACGAATTTTGGGTGACAAGCCCCGCCAGACCAACGAATACCGACCGAGCAAACCCCTTCACGGACGGTCAGATCAACAGCTGGAGAGTCTCACAGACTGACACCTCTTCTCCCATCCCAACCCCAGCTGCAGTCGACAGGACCCCTCCCTCCCTTTCTCCAGCTGAAATCATCAAGCCTTTCCCCCTTCGCCCGACCCACGCGACAAGGCAGAAAGAAGCAAGACAAGATGGAGGACACCACCGTCGCCGAGTACGACCTGCTGCCAACGCTCGTCACCAAGCTCGACAGGCACCTCATCTTCCCCCTCCTCGAGTTCCGTCGCGGCCAACTAGAGAACGAGGATGGCGTCTCCAAGGACGAGGCCAAGTCGAGGGAGCTGCTCAAGGCCACCTACGAGCTGCTGAGGAAGACCAACATGACCGACTACGTCGCCAACCTGTACTGCGACCTCGAGGGACTGCAGGACCCACCAAAAGAGTACGCCGACAAGAGGCAAAAGGTCATCGAGACCCTGGAGAAGTTCGAGGACACCACAGGCAAGATCCAGGAGCTCCTGGGAAGAGAAGACGTCGTCACAAACCTGCGGAGCGACAAGGTTGCCAACTTGGAGTTCCTGAAGAAGGAGCACGATGTACGTCCTGCACGGTCCCTTTCTTCACCAGATGAACCAGCCATATGGCCGGCAGACGGGCGGGCGGTTCAGGCTCGCCGCAGTACGCGACGGATGCCACGTCTGGCACGAAATCATCCCACGAGGATGGTGTTGTGCCGCCGGCGTCACTGTCGTGCCCGCGCCCGCCCAGACAAGGCTGACGTGCTCTACACTACGCGCATTGCCCAGATACTGACAAGGCGATGAACAACAGGTGACGATCGAGATGGTTAACGCCCTTTACGAATTTGGCAACTTCAAGTACAGCTGCGGTGACTACGGCGGATCCGCCGACCTGCTCTACCAGTTCCGTGTCCTCTCCACCGATAACGACAAGGTGTCGGCCGCCACATGGGGCAAGCTCGCCTCCGAGATCCTCTCCACCAGCTGGGACACGGCCCTGGAGGAGCTGATGAAGGTCAAGGAGAACATCGACACCAAGCTCTTCAACAACCCCCTCGCCCAGCTGCAGCAGCGCACATGGCTCATCCACTGGGCCCTGTTCCCCCTCTTCAACAGCGACTCCGCCCGCGACCCCCTCCTCGACCTCTTCTTCTCCCCCGCCTACATCAACACCATCCAGACCTCGTGCCCCTGGGTACTGCGCTACCTGGTCGCTGCCGTTATCACCGGCCGTGGCCGCTCCCGCAACTCGGGTGTGCAGCAGAAGCAGCTCAAGGATATTGTTCGAATCGTGCGCCAGGAGGCCTACGAGTACACCGACCCCCTGACCGAGTTCGTACGCGCCCTCTTCATCGACTTCGACTTTGAGGATGCGCAACGGCAGCTAGGCCGCGCCGAGGAGGTGCTGCGGGCCGACTTCTTCCTGGCGGGTGGCGTGGACGCGTTTGTGGACAACGCCAGGCATCTGATTTTCGAGAGCTACTGCAAGATCCACGCGCGCATCGACATCAAGGGACTTAGCAAGACACTGGGCCTGGACAACGAGGCGGGCGAGAAGTGGATCGTCAACCTGATTCGCGACACACGGCTGGACGCCAAGATCGACTCGAGCGAGGGAACTGTCGTCATGAACCACCCACCCAGCAGCGTCTACCAGCAGGTTATCGAGAGGACCAAGGGAGGCTTCTTCAGGACGCAAGTCCTGAGCGCGGCGGTGGCGAAGTAATCGAGGCAATATTAGACGAGGAGGAGGGAGAACTCAAGAGCTTGGCAGGATGATGGCATGACCAGGCTTTTGAACATTGATAGGTTGGAGCTTTTGTGCGTTGTATTCCAAGGTACGGGCAAAAGGCAGGCGTTTTAGGGAAGGGTTGGCCTCCCCTGGGGAATTCCGAATAGGGGCCACGATTGTCGAAATGAATAGACAAAATACCTCTTCAGTATCGGGAACCTAAGCTGGCTCGAGCGATCCTTGTCTTGTTTTACCCGCCAAACACCGTCACAGCATAACCATACATGTGTCGAGAAGAGGCTACGAGTGCAAAAGACCGGATGGATGGGAGTCTCGAAGGCACAGGTGCCGGGGACTGGACATTATCTTCAGCTCCTATCAACCACCCGCAAACAGACCTACGGAGCTCGATCTTGGTCAACACGCTGTGTCTAAGATTATCTACGGACCTGTCAGAAGGGAGAAATGAAGAGAGAAGCCTCTAGTCGCTGTTGACGCACCGGCAAAATCGAGTGATCGATTTACCCTCACGCATATTACTGCCGTAACGTAACATACCAACTTTTTAAAAATGCAAAAACCTCATCATAGAGCCCCTGTGTCACAAGCCTGCCCAATACTGCAATGTTTGAATTCAGAACTGGACTGCCGCGTCTGCGAAAGTGTATGCCAGCCGTCTACTTGTAGATGCCGGCCAGCCTTCCGGCCACCTGATGTCTTCCAGCTCCGGCGATCGGCAAGCAAGACGACGGCGAAGACGATGCGATGAAATACGCGGCTCGATTCGCTTATCTAGAAATAAGGAAACGAGGCTGGGAGTGAAATTTCACCCAAAAGTTAACCTTTATTACCCTGGTGGAGGTGTAGACCCTCCCAGTGGCTGCCTCGGGTTTTAGAGGGAGGGGCGATTTTTTTTACAATGATTTGTGCTGTGCCGCACAAGGAGCCAACGGGATGTGCACAAGTATTGCCCAAGTGGGCAATGATGTTGGTTTCCTTGTCTCTGGCGCCAGCACTCATTCGGTCTGGCCAGGGCAGCCAGGCTCAGGCTGTCTTGAGGGTGGTAACGGGCAGTGAAAAGGTACCTTAGTACGGTCGAAGCAGTAATGCTGGCACATAGCATGAACAACTGGACAAACGGCGCAGCAGTGCAAAGATAAAGAGGAAAAAGGCAAACCTCTTCCTTCATCTCGCATTTCCAACCTACCCTCAAAGTCCAGCCTCTCCACACTACATCATCATCACGTACGCCAGCAAATGGCATCCGCCCCCCGTCTTCGAGTTCCGCCCCTGCAACCCCCAGAGGCGCACAAAGGGCAGGGAATGGATTCCACCAGCGACGCCGCATCCAAGGCCAGCAAGGCAGGACGCCCAGTTCTCCTCTCGTTCGATGAGATGCCGGAATGGTTTCGACGTGAATCCAACCGGTGGATTCTCCATGGCTACCGGCCCATCTCGGGCTCGGCTCGCGCTTCGTTCTGCAGTTGGTCGTACATGCACAACGAGTCAGTCAACATCTATTCCCACCTCGTCCCGGCCGTCCTCTTCCTGCTCGGCGAGTGGTATATCCAGCAGCACCTTGCCAGCAGATACTCTGGGGTCACTGGCGCCGATTTCGTTGCTTTCTCCATCTTTTTGTTGACAGCCGCTACGTGCCTGTCGTTGTCGGCGACGTACCACACCTTGATGAACCACTCCCAACACGTGGAACATTTATGCCTGCGACTCGATATGCTGGGCGTGGTGATCTTCATACTAGGCGACCTTGTCTTGGGAATATACATGGTTTTCTGGTGTGAACCTTTGCCACGCAACATCTACTGGTCTATGGTTAGTGAATCTCTATGTGCATCAGTTTTTTCCTCCCCTTATCTCAGTCCGGTAATTGAGTCTAACACTCCACTTTCCTCGTTTTATAGACCGGAGTTTTTGGCACACTGACCATCTTTACGACAATGCATCCCAAGTTCCAGGGCTCAAAGTATCGCCTCTTCCGAGCGTTGATGTTTGTGGCGACTGGCTTGTCTGGTGTTGCGCCCTTGATCCATGGACTCATTGTGTTTGGCATGTCGCAGATGACAAGAAAAGCTTTTCCCTATACTCTGGCAAAAGCGGGCTGCCTTCTATCAGGGACTGCATTTTATGCAGTAAGTCTCCCGATTTCGCACAACAAAAGAGAAATTGACCCTGATACGTGTGGTTCTGAAGACCAGGTTTCCAGAAAGTCGATATCCTGGAAAATTCGACCTGTGGGGCTCCCATTCGATCTTCCACATTCTGGTGGTATGCGCGGCTGTGGTACAATTGATGGGGTATCTAGATGCCTTTGACTATGCTCAAGCAAATCCTACTTGCTTGCCTCTTTAAGTTGCCTGATATATGGCGGGTTTGGAGCTTCTGGCCACTGGGACGAGAGTCCAAACGCTGACAGTACGAAAGTGAAGAGAAGAATGTGATCTGATCCCTGATACTGCCTTCCCATGGCCAAGATCTATTACAAGTGCCTGTATCCGACGATGGGATGTTATCTGCGAACGGACTTTGAAATCTATTCTCCCAGTGCAGGATTCTTCAAGCATTCTCGACCCGAGATCAACCAATAGATCTTTTTCTTGGATATGGCTGTCTTGCTTCACAGAGTACAACGCAGCCCCGACAGTGCAAACCACCTCTCCTTCTTTCTGGCAGACTTCTCTTAGGACAGAATGTGTGCTCTTCTGAAGCCACGAATGCCAAACACCACGTCGTGTCTGTCACGAGAGGGGATGCAGAAGCAAGTCAGCTGTCCTCAATACGTCAATTGAAGTTAAGTCGGCGCTACCTTATATCTAAGGGAAAGCTCTGTCTGAGGTTCCTGGGCACGAGTTTAAATACTGAGGGTGTGGGCGCTAGCGCCACAGTGAATGTGGCCGTTTGCTCTCACAAACACTCTCAGTGTCTCATGGTTTTCTGCCAAGGAAGGTTCCCCTTCCAATGTGCTGCAGATGGAGACGCACCTTGTAAAGTGTGCAGAGCACCGCTGGGCACAGGTGCTGGGTTCGTTGCATTGACGCAAAATGATATGTCTATGCTCCGCAATGCCGTACCTATCCCTTCAATCGACGAAAAAACCGGACGAGCTCTTATGCCATAGAAGGTCTGTCCCATAGGAGGTTTGACAGTGAGCACATGTAGCAAACGCCCCAGCAAAGCTCGTAAACATTCAAGTGAAAAGCCGTTTGCATCGTCCAAGACAAGACATCTTGAACAACGGCTTGGAAGCTCGAAATTGTAAAATAATTCCAGAGAAACTATCTATAAGTTTGCCTTGCCCCTGACTTTATACCTGCGCCGCAAGAGCCTTTGTCGCCCCTATACTACCTCCAGCGACGGGCACGGAGGATTTCATGTTTTGAGGCTGTTCGTTCTTTTCTGTCTCTTTAATTTCACCGTAGCCACCGCCTCCAGGGTCTCAACAACCAGTCTGTCGCCAGCCCCAACCAAGATCGAATTCTTGCCTCCGATATTAATACACCGCCCATCCTTCTGGACCCAAGTATTCCGGCCACGGCCCCCCTCGCCGCCGCCCAACATTCCACACGGCGCAAAGCTCCGCCGCTCGGACACGATGGACGCCGACATGGGGACGCGAAACCCGACGTCGCGGATGACGCCCTCGCCCCCCGCGGAACTGGCCCCCGGCCGCCGCTCCCCTCCCTGAGGCAGAAGCGGGTACACATGAATATGGACCAGAATATCTCTGGTGATTATTCGAGCCTATCATTCCTGCCCGATCATGCTGCCAACAATGTTTGTGCAATGACTTGGTGAGGCCAATACAAAATGGAAAATGGTCAATGCTGCAAGGTTTTCCTCGCAAATAGTCTCAATTAGCCTTGTCTGTGTGGCTATCACAAGGCCATCCATAATTTTGGGCGAACACAACTGTAGGCAATTTACAAACGTGTTGTCATTGTCACTGTGTGGTATCTAGAGCTGGGTCTTCGAGCGTTTACCACCGTCTAAAGGGACTGCCTCCTGCTCTAGAAGAGCACATGCACGGACTGGAAAAAAGGCCACCCACGTTCTTCGCGAAACAAAATCCCCCAATGCCGAAGTAATGGAACGCTCTCTGTCTATTTCCCTGATTATGTGTGCTTCAGAGAGAACAGCAAAAAATTGCACTCAACGCCTGATCAAGCCACAGGCGCTATGTTCACATTTCCTCCTCTCCCTTGCCGTGGATCGATTGGCGGAACATTCACGGCACCTCCCCGACCGGCACCACCAAAGCTCACCGGACGCACATTCACATCTCCGCCCGGGGCAGCTGGTCTTCCCGTGTTGGCTCCTTGCCCTCCGTTCGGGGGCCTCGGAGCGATATTGATTTCTCCACCCGGGGCAGGCTGCGGTGGTGGCGGCGGCGGAATATTGACGCCGCCTCCCGGATATGGCCCCTCAGTACTCTGGAAGCTTTCTGTTTCATCGGAGTATGAGCTTGACTTGACCCGGCTGATCCCGGCTCGACGGAACAAGCGGAAGAGAAGGTACGTCAGTAGGGCGAAGAACAAGATGAGCAGCACCAATATAAGCGCTATCGCATCCCTTGGTTTGACCATCACCGAAATATCGTCCACGAATGAGATGTCTGTGTTTTGTTTCTCACGGCTCTCTGGTTCTGGGGATTGCGGTTTGAGAATGAGGTATTTTAGTGATGATATGCTGAAGTTCCTGGGATGAGGCAATAGCTGACTGTAGCCACGGGATCAGGGAAAGTGAGTCAATGTCCGTATGATAGCGGCGTTTCGATTTCCACGCGTGTAGAAAAAAAAAAAAAAAAACTATAGTAAGGCGGCCCATCGGCGGAACATAAGACCGTCGAGACTGCGCCGAGACAGACAAGAGTCCAAAACAAAGCGCCGGCCGATCAAAATATGTTGTAGTGGAGAGCTGCTTCGAAATTGCGCTGAATGGAAAAGCGATGGTGTTCGCTCTGCCAGCCCGAAGATCTAACCTACTACCTACCCGGTCAATATTAATCAAACTGGGCTGTAAACAAATCGAGTGGCTGGCTTGGTGCAACCGCCTCTTTCCGGTACCGTTCCCTCGAGTCGGCCCATTTTTTCAGGCCTTGGTCTGCATGCAGCAGATGAGGGGGGTTTCTCGCTTGCCTCATGCAGTTCGGGACTTTTTCTGGGGCTGAGCAGCAAATCAAATACGCCGCATCTGCTTCTCGTAACCGCTGTCTCTGCAGCAACACGCCACGGGCATTGGGACAGATGTGAAAAGCGTGGGACACATAGAAGCTCTTTTCCCGATGAGAAAAAGGAAATTGATCCAATTCAGGGAAAATGCTTCATGCTGCTAAGTACACATGATCTGGGCGCCTAGTTCATCAATCTACCCATGTACCTCTCCTCCCACTAGTACCCGACGGTTCTGTCTCGCTGCCCCAAGGCCCTTCAGCTGCGTCCTCATGTTGTGTCCCACTCAGCATCAACTGTGCCATATTCCGATTCGTCATGGACCAATTTGAAGGTTACGTTTGCTAGATGGCGGATCATGATTATCTGAAAGTCGATCTTGTAATACCATTTACCGTCTTCCCCCTTCTGCTTGTCTAACTTTTCCTTTGGGATCCGATTCAAATCAGCCTTGACTTCAACGAGTCTTTTGTTGAGCTCTGTGGAATATTAGCCATGGAGGATTGTGCCACTGTGACAACATTCTGGGTACACAACCACGCGTTCGTCTATTCTTTACCTAGGTGCATATACAGGTAGACAATCGGTTATACTTTGGGATTGTGTTGGATTATTACACAATAGAATATGACTTACTGTTTTGAGCGTTCTTGGAGTCCGGGTAGTCTGGTGCGATGTCTTTCTCGCAGACATATATCGGAAGTTTGATGGTGTCCAAGTGCCCGTTCCATTCTACGTGATCCACTAACTGGTCGTAGTAAAATTGGAACCTCATCGGCTCAAATTCCTTGACAGGGGTGTTCTGAGAAACTTGTCAATACCCATGAGGTCTCACGTACTAGTGAATAGACAAACCTTCTTGACGAACCAACTCATTATGTCGATCCTCTCACCCCCGTCGACGCCACCTGGATGTCTGACACTCCGAGTTAGTAGACGACGCCTTTGATGACAACAACTGGAGGTGAAAACTGTCACAGTGAAGTGGCCTAACACACCTTGGTCGCTTAGGGTCGTGCCAGCCCCGAGAATATTTCTGAAGGGCCTGCGTGCCATAATGCTTCCTCGCCATTCGTGAACCTACTGTGATCGTCGGTGTTCCCGTTGTAGATGATCGCTTTTCTTCAAGCCCACGGATGAGGGCACCTCGCACTATGGCCGTTGTGCTGCCAAGAAAATGGGTCAGTGAATAGGCTGGTTGAAAAAATGAAAGGAAATTTTGAAAAAAAGACCAAAATTAGCAGTCGACAGCCTCAAAGGTGAGAACGTGCTCTGGAATGGCACAACCCTTACCAATCAGGCATCTTCTTCACCCTCACTGGTTTCCCAACCGCGGCTTGTATCCTTTCTTTGAGATATTCGTTTTTCCCAAACCCACCAGCCAGCAGGATTGTATTGACCTGACGGTTGCCTTCTTTTACCCTCTGAATCTGGTCATCCACCAGCTCCAAGATTTGGTCGATCACTGGAGCGAAGATCTTCTTCATGCGTGATGTAGAGATGTATAATCTTCTGCCCTTGATGCTCAATGATGGATCATCGTCGACACCATTGCAACGAATGATGTATTTCTTGTCCGTGGTGGTCGTGAATTTTCGTTTCACCTCCCCCTCCCACGCCTCCATCGCTGCTTCCGTGAGGTCTGAGTTCCATTGCCTGCAGTTTAACACATGATTGACCAGCCACTTGTGGAATTCTCGGTCCAGGAATGACGATCCGCACAGTCCACCAGTGCCAGTTGCTGCTTCTTCCAGGACTGGCGAAGGTTCGACTTGGGTCACCGTGTATGAAATAAGATCGACTGTTCTGATAATTTTGAGAGAGTCAGCATGGGTTTGTCTGAACAAGAATGGCACAAATGGACTCCATGAGAGGAACTTACCCGCCCCCAGCGTCACAGATTAGGAACGTATCTCCAACATCAAGTCCTGGCTCACGACACATTTCATCAAGTGCGTAGATACCAGCAGCCTCTGGTTCCGCAATAATTTTCACCGGTCGATGTATTGCCATTCCAGCATCCCTAGCGCATCTTTCTGTAATACTCTGGGCCGATTCGGGCCACATGGCAGGCACTGTGATGATGTATTCCCAGGGAACGCCTTTCAGTAGTGTGTTCTGCTTTCTGCCACCTCTCTCGAGGCTTTCTTGGATAGATTCTTCGATCCAACCTCTGAGAAGCTCCAAGTACTTGGTGATCAAGTCCTTTGCCTGTTGTTCATTCTCTGGTTTGATTGTCAGAGGTGGATATGCTCGCTTGAGTTGTCCCGCCTTGTACTTGGGGTCTTGCTCCAACTTGAACCACTGGAACCTGTCCTCCTCTTTGTCGCATTCGAACCCCCACTTCATATTGTCGCCATCACCGGGCTGAAGAACGCTTGTATTGAATTAATGTTAGTGTTCTAAATCCCGAGATGCGAACATTCAAAAGTTGGGCGTGAATCAGAGAACAACACACAGGAACAGAAGGCCGATGTGTGATAGGCCAGCACATGACGAAGTGTGATTACATTGTGTGCCATAGCTGACAACCTCAACATCTACTCACGTGGGAACTTTGCTCATCTCTTCAGCTTCATGGGGCCATGTCACAACGAGATGAGTGGGAGGCCTGTCTGTTGATCCCTTTTTGAAAGGCCTGGCTGTCGAGCCCTATCCCAAACAGTCAATAATGAAGTGCTGCCGAGGCCTCGTCGATAGACCAAGGATACTGAAAACATGACCTACAGCTCCTATCCACATCCATGCGGCAGCTGAGAATGTCGTGCCTGTGTTTTCGTCGTCAGAAATGCTCGGGACGAATGAAACTGGGGAGCATGGGGGTTCCCTACCGAAGTCCACGGCAACTAGGATCCGCCCGCGAGTCTGGGAGCTCGACCCGGGATCCGCGAGAAGTTGTGACGCGCGATTCGAATTCACGTTCATCTGCTGTTTAAAAGCATCTCGTTTGAAGGCATCTTGTGTTCTGGATCCCATTTTTAAGCAAAGAACGAATGTGTCATTCGCGATTCACACTCGGAGATGGAGGCACGCTGTGCCGTTACTGTTTAAAAGTCACGGGCAGCGAGAAATTAGTGAAGGAGGTTTGAATTCACTGGCTATGAGACGTGGAGCGAATCGATAGAGAGAACGGCGGAAGATTAACGCCCTGGCGAGCCCTGGACTGAAATGAGATCTTAAACAAGGCTCTTGGTTCCGCAACCTGGCGGAGCGGGCCCGACTCGACTGCGAAATGCTGTTGAACTTCCTCGTCTGGGAGGTTCACCATTGGTCAAGCAGAGCCTCCTTCCCTCTCTCAACAGTCCCACGGCAAAGACGGCAAGCTTCCAAGTCATATCATGAATGTGGCTACAAATGAAATGCGCCATGCTTACACCGGTCTTGCAAATTTCTGCATTTGCTGCGCGGTTAGAAGACGTCGCTTACTGAGATACGGGCTGGGCTGCATGCAGCCCCGAAGGATTGATTGGAGGCCATGGGTATCGGTAAGACATGCATGAGGTAAGGCAGAAAGGCCACTCAAACAAGAGGTTTGTCATACACACCAAATATTAGCAGGCGATTTCCTATTGCCACGTCAGCCGACGGCTTATTCCGATGCAGTTTCTCCATCCAGACTGCCTCAAAGCCCAGCTTTTGCACGGCCTTGAGCGTGGATCAGGCTTCCGATACAATCACTGATTTTTCTTGGAGGAAGCATCGGTATCTCGTGGGCGAACACACTGTTTGTTCATTTCTTGGTCACTCTAAAAGATTGAAGCTTTCAGCTTTTCCTTTTGACAGCGTCACGGATAAGGCGCGATAGAGCCCGCGACAATGACTTCTTCGCATCAGCAAGACGGGCAAAGAAGCTCATCGGCACCCCGTGACAATATTGAGAGTCTGCTTCAAGAAAATGCAGCGCTGCGCAGAGATCTAGAAGATTACAAGGATCAGCTCTTCGAAGTGCTACAAAAAGGCAATGACATTACTGAAAGCGATATCAAAGCCGCGTTCGCAAGAGTCTACAGCGGTATCGACGCGTGGATTGACGAGCTCGGCTCAGAAGATGGCTACGAAGAAGCTTTCAGGGATCAATTCAAAACCAAAATACGGGATGGATCCAGTCTGGCATCTCTCGGGTTCCATCGTCGTTGTTACTCGGATGTTAGGTGGCGCGTTGGCCTCAGCAACTTGACACATTGCTTCCAAATCATCATGTCGATGATAATCTCCAAATTTCTCAAGGATACCATCTTCCGCACTGCGAAGGTTGATGAGTGGGGTAATCTGTATCCACATGGTCTCAAAGAACCTGAGATCCAGAATCTGGTCCAGTTGCAAGAAGTCATGAGAACCAAGCTGCGCCGAGGTATGTGGCCCATTCGAAGTTGATGGTTATTTATCTGCGTTGAAAATGCCAGTCCCAATTCCTAATTTTCTATCGGGCAAAACAGATGAATCCGAAATTTCTCGATGGCGTGGTCAGTCAGTATCTGCAATGATCACTCTTGACGCGGCAAAGGATCTTGCGAAGAAGGCCTCTGATAAGCACGTAAAGGTACTGCAAGGGCAACTGTTGGAGTGGTTAGGCAAGGATATCAACCAAACATTGTCGGACTCTTTGATCGAAAATGTCATCGATCGAGCTAATAAGTCTCTTGCCATGATTTGCCGTTCGAATAAGACATATGTCATAGGCAGCCACGAATTCCCGCCCGGGCCTATCGATCAGCATGTAGAGGCAAGAGCATGGCATCTTCGGGAACTCACTACCTGGAGGAAGATTTCGCCACAGGCGGACGGAGATTTATTGCAGTGTCTTTATCCTGGATTGATGCGCATAGGAGAGAGTGGTCAGGATGACTTACTCCTGGTCAAACCAACCTGGATTGGTTATGAGAAACCGGGACAGCTACCGGAAGATCTGGGACAATCACCGCCGCCTGCTTCTAGAAGTCCTTCTCCACGCAAGCAAAGCTCGAACATAGAGAGACATGGTGGGAGAGAGCACAGGAACAGGTCAAAAAAGGCAAGATCCCAAGGCAAACCATGGTATGAGGGATTTCTCCAATTCGGAAGCAGCCCCGCCAAATCTGCGCGGCCTGCGAACAAGTCAACCTCAACGTATTCAGTGGAACAGTGGGCTCTAGAATACACTGGAGAGTCTACCCCTGATCGTTGGGTTCCAATCACAGGACCCGTTCTCCCCGAGTCTACTCGACGAGGTTCCACCTTCCCTGTCGCTCTGGAAGATGATTACGGTCAGACGAAACAGGGTAGTAGGAGGCGGAGGAGCTTTTCGCAGTAGACCATCGCTCTGGGGGAATTTGGTATACTAGATTGAAGGAGACATAGGAATAAAGGCACAGTATATCACCCATACTCCACCGGCAGGAGTTTCATGAAGTGACCAGGGACTCTCACAGCGCATCTGTCAGTTATCAATAGTATAGCTATGACGGTGAAATATTGTCTCACTTACACTAGCTCTCATCAAGTCAGGCTCCACAAGTTATCGGCAATGCAGACAGTTTGGAAAGACTTGAAGACTGTCTGGACTCAACTTCGAGATTATCATGTGCGTTATGAGCCAAGGAGGAGGGTAAAAACTTGTCATTCTTGAAGACCGTGACAGCTTGCGGGCTCACTTTCCGCTACCTGATCCGCCAGCAAGCTTATGGTGAAACTGAGCAATCAGATAGTTACTGGATGCATCAAAACTACAATGGAGAAATGCGAAAAGGAAATGGCCTGATATTCAGGCAATAAGTACCCGTCAAAGTGGTGTGTGGCTGAATGGTCATGTGAATACCACTGTTCACCATGCCACCCCGTGACACATCTGGCAGTGCCGTTACAGGACTTAGGGGAAAAAATACATCCTGCTTTTTCTACTACGTGTCCAAACATATCTCCTATGCAACTAGTACACTCTTACTTACTAAGAACATGTCCACTGTCAACTCCTTGAAAAAGGGCAGTAATACAGCTGGTCCGATAATTATGGCACTTTCTTGCAACATTGAACTAGTATAAGAAGTTTAGATGACTGATGCTATATTTTCTATGCCATTTTATATCAATATCGAGCAGTAATGTTGGGTCTTATTGTGTTTGCCGGCCAGGAGGCTTAATGGACACTTCAGGTTTGAGTCAGTACTACATATCACACGTACAAGATCATGATCTGAATATCTTCCGCGACCGAGCCCTTATTAATGATGACTGTTAGCAATGGTGACAATCAGTATAGAAGATAGTACACGCTTGATTTACTCATTCCGAAAGACGTGGACCATACATAGACAGCGGATGATTTCTGGACGTCAAGACTGGTTCACAAGTCTGTGTATAGATCAGATGCTTATCTAGCTACTTATTTCCAAGTCAATGACCTCCTTGGTGGGTCTAATAATATCTTCAGAGAGCTCGGCCACCGTGGCCAATCCCAGCGGCCTCCTGCCACGGCAAGACCTGTACGAGAAGAAGTGAGAAACAACTGCCTTGACGGCCGCAACACCAAGCTTGGACAGCGCCCAGTCAGCATGACTGAGATTGGACTGCAGCTCGACGGCGGCCTTGAGGTCACCGCTCTAATACAGCTGCAACAGCCGTACGTGTGTCTTGGGCGCGACGTTGGCCAGCGCCGCAATGACGCCGTTGGAACCCGCCACGAGTGCAGGGAGGAAGAAGTCTGACTTCCCTGCAAACGGCGAGAAAACATCCCCAGGAAGCGACGACGCAATACGCTGCAGCTTGCCCACAGTCCCACAAGTGAGCTTGACGCCCACGATCTTGCCCTCATGTTGCTTTGCCAGCTTGATAACGGAGTCTGAGCTTATGTTGATACCCGAGGTAACGCCGGGGAAGTTCTATATGAGAATTGGGAGTTCCGAGTCCTCCGCCACCTGATGATGTAGATACATCAGCATCATTTCCCAGTTCGTTTCACACCGCATGGGCCCAAACGTGTGGCTCGTGGCCTGAGATGACATACCGCACTGAAGAAGCCCTCGACCACGGCCGGCGTCATGAGCCCGACCCAATATGCGGGGGGAAGAATCAATGCAAAGTCAGCACCGGCTTCCTTTGCTTCGGCGATGTAGGACAGCGTCTCGCGGACGCTGGGTGCGACGCAGCCGACAATTAGCTTCACGCTGGAAAAAGCCCAGCTGGTCGAGGTGTGCGCGGGCAGTCTGGGTAATTGTCTTTCGCTCATCATGTGTAATATGCGGCGCCTCGCCATTGCTCCCCTGCGGAACCAGCCCAGTCACGCCGCCCTCTGCCATCCGTTGGATGTGGGCCTTTGTGCTCTGGATATCTTGAGCAGGCTGGCCTTGCGGACATCTTCGCCCATGTTAATGATGCTGCGGCCCATCGCTGCCAAGATGAATGGTCCAAGTCTGTGCCTCCTGCGCACCTGGCCCTGAGATGCAGCCACTGACCGAGCCCGGACCTCCGACGCGGCCCACCTCAGCGACCGCCAGATGGCGAGGATGATCCTGTACGAGGCCATAGTCACCCAGGGCGGCTCGCGCATGGCGTCCTGCCGGTCGCTGGACAGGATGAAGGAGAGCAAGGCCATGGCCTCGTCGCGGATCATGATGACGGCGTCGTCGCCCGTCTTGTTCTGCATCAGGGCCTCGAGCGACCGCCCCGTGCCCCAGCGTCAGATGCGTCGCCGTCGCCAGGCCCGCTACCACGGTGCTGTCGACGATACCGCCGATGAGGAGGTCGTCGGGCTTTTAGAGGGCAATCTTCACGGTCAGGCCGGTACATTCGATAACCCGCAAGATAGGTCGGTATGAATTTAAGCCGCCGCTGTCATCGCCTGAATTCCGACCCGGGACTACTCGAGATATGTGTCGCAGGGCTGCAATCACCTGCTTGTTTTGGGACTGTGTGAATACAGTATGTGAAATGGTGACGGATCCGCGGGAGTGGGCGGCATCTGATAATAGCAACGTGTAAAGTCCCTGAACAAGGCGTCGATATTGGTCAGTGAGGGCATCGCCAGAGCCACCACCAGGTCTGGGCTTGGTGTTGCTGTCATGAGTGACTGCGTGGCCAGAGCTAGCGACCTCGTGCTGGGACAAGGGGCCTCCGCAGCCTCCTCTCCTCCGAGAAAGGCCTGTACTTGCGGCTCCTGGCCCAGGCATCCGGACCACGTCTCTGCCGTGTCCGCCCCCCAGAGGGCAATGGAAAATGGTAACTCCCAGTCAAGGGCGAGCGACGAGGTCAGCATGCGGGCGGTACAGGGAGCGGAGAGATGGAAGTCCAGAAATAGGAGTGTGTACATGGATAGCTTGGTAGACTCCTTGTCGATGTACAACATCCACAGGTCGTGAAGTGTGCTTCCATCGCTCTCGCATAATCGCGCATCGTGGGATCCGTTACACGGGCAAGATCGATCCTCGAGAAGGCATATCGCAAGTCTCTTTTGATTTTCAGGCACAAATACTGTGAACTTTGCCTCGCATAACCTTCTTCAACAGGCAAGGCCAACAACCATGTGATGGCAGTGTGAAAGCCAACGAGCCAGATTCTACAAACTTCAAAATAGATACTCGAATGTCGTCAATGACAGCTGGCGACAGCCGTTGACGGCCTGGAAGTCCCCCATGCGTAGCTGGGCATGCAAACATGCACGTGTGGCAGGTTGCAGGTTGCAGAGTGGCAGGTCCCGACCCGACAATCTGGTGACAGCGAGCAAGATCCGGGGAACTTGATGACAGGTGGGTCCCGAAGCAACCCGACGAACCATTCCCGAGTCATTGAGGGATTGAATGGGCCTTAGCTGCCCTCCTGCATTTCCCGGCCCGTGGGGGCTGGAAAAGGGCCTGCCGACTTGGCTAGATTGGCCCTGCCTGGCCCTATTTAGGCCAGCCTATTTCCGTTGGTGGGAGCGCATCACGCCACGGTGGGATGCTTCTGCTGGCAGTGGCTGCGCAACCTCACACCATCCGCGGCCAGCTGACCGTGGAAAACAAACCACCTTCAGGCCACGATGTGAGAAATCCCGGGACGAGAGCCTCATTCGAGGACGGGAATAGAACCTGTGTAGTGTGAACACAATGTATATTAGGTCTAGGATATGCCGCTTGCCACCTCATTCTGTCTCACCATCACACAACACCGACACTGAAAACACACAAGACGCACAAGACACACATACTTCTCAGACCATCCGAGTCACGACCAATTGAGAGCCAACACACATTCTCAAACATTGTTAATTTTGTGTTTCACTTTACTCTATCCACACAATGCGTCCCACACCAGCAATGTTTCAACAAGCTGCCCGCTCGGCACCCGGCTTCTTGCAGAGGCTGGCAAAGAGCCCCATGTCCCCTCCTGTTGAGGTCCTCCCCATCTTGATCCTGCCAGTGGGCATGGTAAGCCTCTCTCTCTCCCCCTCACAATGCGACAATGTTGGGATCACGCTGACTTTCCTTCCTCTAGTTGTCTTTCGCTGCATACACCGGCTCCCGAGAATTCAAGTACGACAAGAACTTGAGATTGAAGAGGACAAACGTCGCCGCCATGCAAGAACACTAGAGTTGTTGCAACGTTGAAGATTTTGTGCTTGTGGGGTAGTTTGTTTTTGGGACGGCAAATGATATACCCCTGGTTAGACGGAGTTGACGGCTTTTTCTTGTACATATTTTCTAGCCGTCGCTGGCATGTAGAGACGTAATTCTCAACCCGATCAAACAAAGACCCTATGTGCCGTTTCCAGTTCCAGTAAGATCTCATCCCTGTAGAAGCGGAACCAATGCCCGCTTTAAAATAAGAATTTACTTACCATGTATCTTGAGAGAACACATGCGTAAACATCCGGAATTCCCTTAAGTCGCGAAGGCGGGGGGTTGGCGGGTGTCGCTGTCAGAGCCTTGCATCCAAGGCGGATGGATCTACAACACCACCCAGACCAAAAAAACCTTGACTGAATTTTCAACTTTTTAGAATTAATCTGTGTTTTACTTTTGTCACCCCCAAAAGACTTCCGCCGTTTCTCCACTACCCTCAGTCACCCCCTTCACAAGCAGCAAGCCACGCCTTACCCTTCAACATCTCAATGACACTATCCCTAAGCCACCACCCACCCTCCTCAGCACCACCATCACCAAAATCATCAGCCCCAAGCTCCTCCTTGTGCTTGCCTTTCGCGGCCACCTCCCTATTCACAGCAGACACACCCCTCGCCTCAGACCACCCAAACAGCAGCCGCAGCCCCTCGAGGCTATCCCGGCTCCACCCGTCCAGCCCGCTCTCCAGCGCCAGGCGCGCATCCACCTCCGTGATGGCCGCCTCCTCGCTCCCACCCTCCCCACCACGCCGGTCGAGCACCATCGCCCGCTCGGCGTGGGTGAGTCCCGAGAGCGCGGGCCGGTTGAAGACCCACTCGAGGGGGTCCCTGCCTACGCCGGACGATGAGGTCGCCCCTGCGGAAGAGGAGTTGTCTCCGGCAGAGCTGTCACGTCCCAGGGCGCGTAGGGTCGCTCCGAAGACGCCCTCGTGCAGTGGCCTCTGCCGCAGGTGCAGGCACTGGTTCTTTCGGAACTGGGATGCTAGCTCCGGCTTGTTCTCAAAGTCGAGCTCGAGGTCCCAGTATCCTTGGGCCGTGGCCTCGGTGCGGACGGATGAGATCTCCTCGAGGGGTGGGAGTAGACATGGTGTTTGCTTGCGGATAACAATCGGCTCCTGCTTTTGTTTCGATGTGGCCTGGCGACCTTTAAGTCTTGTTTTAGACGGAGACAACTGTTTCGATGCCGGGGGTACTGGGGTCTTGAGTTTGATGATGACTGGCACGCTGACAGGCTGGCTCGTGGCCATATCTTTAGAGACGAGGCACCGTGAATCCGCCGCGAAGACCCAAAAGTGTCGGAAGGCCTGCAGGTGAGCTCTGTTGTCCTGAATTCCCGATGGGAACAGGGGGTAGAAGGCAATAAGTAGGGATGCGATGGCCAGGTTGCTGGTGCTGAAGGTGACGGTGCCGCTTCCTAAGAACAGCGCGCCGATTGCCAAGTGTGCAGCTAAATGACTACCATATGAGGTCTGCGAATCGTCTCGGCCGTGCAAGGAACGCAGCCTTCTGAGGACTTCAAGGTCACCTGTGCCAGCCATGACAGTGGCGGCAGACAAGGCAACGACATCCTGGCACATCTGGACATTGTTGCGCGCCAGCTGGGCATCATAGAAGTCGGCTGGCTGCTTCGCCAAGTCTCGGAACTTGTCCAGGTACTTAACCAGCAAGTCGCGGACTTGGGTGTTGCCGGAGCCCGTGAAGCGCATGCCCATGGAGAACAGGAGACCGGCCAAGATGGAGTAAAAAGGCATGTCTTTACTCCGTAGTGACCGAGGGCCCTGTAACATGTGACGCCATCGGTACTCCTTGGGCAGACTGGACCTGATCCATTCCACCGTGGGCTCGACCTGACTCCACATGATGAGGTTCTTGGCCAAGGTGCGCAGGAGCAGCACGTCAGGGCGGACATAGGTGAACTGGAGGACTGAATCAGGCACGTCCACCTTGCGTGCAACAATGTGATCCTCGGACTTCATGAAAATCAGCGTTATTGCAACAACAGCACCGGGTGCCGAGCGGTCAAGTACATTGACTAGCTCGACCTTCTTGCTTGAAGACGCCAACGTGAGCAGTTTCTCAGTCAAGCGCATGTCGTGCAGCCCTCGGAGGTCTGTGCCTTTGCCCAGGTTGATCAGTCCCAATGCGAAGCCCGCCGCAAGACGGTATCCTTCGTTTCGGAGTGGGTCTTCCTCGTCCTCGTCAGCCTCGTGCTCTATCTCCGACATCATGATCTCGCTCATGCGGCGGTGCTGGCTCTGACAGTACACCAAGCCAATTCCCATAAGCCCTGCCGTCTGAGTAAGATGCGAGAGATTGAGTTCGGCAGCTCCTGGTGGCAGCAGACGGGTGACATGAACGGTCAGGACCCTGGTGATCAAGTTGTCCATTGTGCCCATGAAAGAAGCTGCCAAGCCCAAAAGCAAGCCGATGGACGTCATTGTGTGCTTCGTGGTCAGATACTTGAAGGCCACCCACTTGACCATAGACCTGAGGTGGCCGTTGAGACCGAGTGCGAGCAGGAACCCGGCATGTCGGTTGCTGGGCTCGCCGCTCGGCTTGTTGTATATGATCCAATTATTGTCAATCCCCTTTGCTTGAGGTGAGACCTGGAGTCCAGCGGCGGCACCTTGGTGGAAGAAGGCCCAATTGACCTTGTCCTCCACGAAGAGGGACTTGTCCGCATTGACAAGAATGTTAGTTGGCTTGACCAAGCACGTGAGGTTGAAGCCCATAACTTCGTACTTCTCGGTCGGGAGCGGAAATCGCAAGCCAAATTGCATGAGACCACGGCCAGCGGGAATGGCGAGGGTACTGGTGGCCACGACAGTGACCCGCTCCTTCTGCTTCTCCAAGTACTCCGACTCGCTCCAATTGGGCTCGGAGAGGCACTGAATGACTCTGTGATGTCTGGTGGATAACATGTTCTCGGCCTCAATGAGCCGCCGATCTTCTCTGAATAATGCATGTATGATTGCCTGGCGATCGGCGGACTCGTTGGGCAAGTGCCCGTACCCGGCGGATCGATCGACAGTAGCACATATAGCCTTGTAATCCCGTGTGGCATTATGGGATGGAGGTGCCACGTTTGCAGTCGAGGCTTGCTGCGGGTGATGCCGCTTGAGGACAGCGGCAATGTCGGATCGATGTACGAGTGCTAACAGCTCCTTTGACCAGGTAGAAGGTGGTCTTGCCTGACACATGGAAATAGCATCCCTCAGTGGGATCAGCACGGCTTCGGGGAGCGTTTCAAGCACGTCAGCGGTGAAACCGCATCTGTGCATCAATTCCACGACCTCGACGTGTGACGTTGAAGGCGTGAAGAACGTCAGGAATCTTTTGAGCATGAATGTGCGCGGCATAACCGTTGACCACCTGCGGTACGCATTTTCCGTACTGACGCTCCTGAGCGTGACAGCACCGTAGACGTCGGCGAGTGTTGGAAATACAATTGTCTTGTCACCTGCCAGTTGTGATTGAATCCAGTCATAGACTCCGATTGGGCGTGGTGGAGCTGGCAGGCCTAGAGTTGATAAATCTGGGTACTTTTATCAGTATAAGCAAAATCGAGTCAAAGGCGAAGCACATACCGTGGTGGTTGTTGGGACTGATGTCAATCTGCATACCCAACTGATGCAGAGCCATGAGATCATGCCACCCGAGCCAGCTACAAATCTGACACAAGAGAACTCGAAGACTTGCTCGGCCGAGTGAGGAGTATTCTGGAATCATAACATCCAGCTTCTGTTCCTCCAGCAACAGGTGCAGGCCGTACGCGATGCCCCACGCAACCCTCCCACGGTCCTCAGGGCTTTGGCTCGGTGCTGTCGGAAGATAGCCGGCGGACCCAAAGGCAGCTTGACCCGTGGTGGACGACATGAAAAGCTTCGCAAGGCGAATATGACTTGTCAAGAAGTCCTCGTGGCCGGGGACTGACTGTGTGGGCGTGAAATCTGGAGTCTCTGTCTCGAGTACCCATCGCCATGCATGAGACTGCATCCACGGCGGGAAGGCTGAGGCATTAGGGGCTGCGAACGTGTTCATCTTCTCCCACGTGCCCGTAGATGGATCCAGCGATCTTCTTCGGCGAGGCGTGGACCGCGAAGTTGCGAGGCTCGGGTCAGGAGAGAGAGACAGGAACAAGGTCAGAATCTCAATGACCAGGGAAGACCATTCCACGTCAGGGGAGTCAACGTCCTGATCCTCAATCCATTTGACAATTTGCCACCAGCAAGCAAGCAGCTTTTCCGAGAACTCGACTGGTAGCACACTCTGGCACACTTGAAGAACGCTCCGAACCTGCACATTCCTCGGTTGAAGTTGGATCTGAATACGATGAGTGTCGCCACTGTGGTCCTCGAGATCAACCACTCCGGAAGTTCTAGAATGCCGGATCTTGGTGATCTCGGAGGCAGACAGCTTGGCACCAACGGAACGCCGACCTTTGACTTCTTTATTGACAAGTGTCCCGACATATTCCAAGCTTCCCAGATTATCAGCATACAGCGTGGGAAGTGCCAATGTTGACATTGCGCTCCAGGGCGCCTGAATACTCAGTTCTCTTTGGCCGGCCGTGTTTTCTGACAATATCAGGATCATAGCCTGATCTCCATCAAAGACCTTGCAGGAGTCAGCAACATTGTGAGCCCGTCTTAACACATCAGGAGTGATCTTGGTTATCACAGGGTCACCATCCACGCCTGTGCCATCCCGTGTTGAAATCTCAGGTTTGGGTTGGCACTCGACCCGGAGCGGGAGGAGTTGCAGACGCTTGTCCAGCTTATCTTGTATACATATAAGCAAGTCTCGTTTTCCATTCTCATCAGTCGCAAAAGGAGGCGCATCGACGATGAATACTTTTGATTGGGCGCGAGCAGGCTGGTTTGATAGTGAGTAGCGCACATTAGAGTTGTCCATCGCTACGCTGTGGACTTTGGTGAAAAGAATTTCCCGCGTGAGCCCATCAAAGCTGTGGTCGTCCAGTCCCATATCATGGAAGCCCCCTAACTCATCTAGCAAATCGTCGGGTGTTGGTGTCTCAAGAAGGTTGCCTAGGTTGTTCATGCTGTGCGTCGTACTCAAGTTCAAGGGGCCTGGGCCACCGCTCTGGCGGGCTCGCGCCCCGGTCATGCGACGGCTCTCAGCATGGGACGACGGGATCGCCTGCTCGGCAAATGTGGTTCTCTCGTGGGAGGCCGACAGATCTGCCCTCGCTAGCAAGGAGCTCACTCTACGCGACTGCCTCCGTATCTTGTCTCCTTCGTTTTCCTCGCCAAGCGCCAGGGCAATGTCGTCTGACTTGGCCTTCTCCAGCCTCTCGCTCTTCCGATTCTTCTTGGCGGGCGGTTGTGCCTGGGTGCCCAAACTCTCACGGAATGACGGCAGGATGGGGGTTGTGGCCCCGCTGCTGATCCTGGGCTGCATGGAGCTTCTCCTACGCCCAGCTTTCGCCTTCCGTTTCCTCTGGTGCTTTGTGAAGACATCCTCGTTTTTGACGTAGGCCAACTGCCAGACTGTGTACAAATTGACTTCCCTGTTGGCCGTCACAGCCAGTGTCAGCTTGCCCCGGACTGTTTCGATGTGCAGGATCTCCTCCGCCAAGTCAAGGAACGGTGATTTCGCGGTGCTGCTGCGAAAGTCGGTAGGGCCCGACGCTGGAGAGTGGCTAACAACAAGACCCAACTCCAGCAAGGGGTCGGTCAGACAGACAAGTCGCGGCCAATGCGAGTCACTCGTCTCCAGCGGAGTCTCAAACATGTTCTCCATGGTGGCGTTGAGACGAAGCGGTAGGGACTTTGGCTGGCCCAGGCCCTCCACGGAGAAGGACGTGGTGACACTCTGGTTCTGGTGGCGCGAAGGCGACATGTACGAGGAGACAAATGAATTCGGCGGGACTCGTGGGAACTTGAGGCTGACTGGAGCTAGATTTTGAGTCTTTGGCTTGCGCTGGATGATGACACCGACAGGGGCCGCGCAGGCAGACTCGACCTCGAAGGGCATGTGGACGATATGGCTCGTGCCGGACAAGAAGTAGATGTGAGCCTGTGTCTTGAGAAACACGACCAGTGCCTTTGCCAACCGGGATTCGTCTCTGTTGCTGTCTCTGTTGCTATGATCGCTGCTCTTTTCCCTGGGCTGTCCCTTGTGTCCCGTGTGGCCCATGCTCTTGTTGTTGGAGACGCTGTCATTGTGGTCGGCATCGGTGGTGGGAAAACGGGTCAGTAAGGCCTGGAGGATGGGCTCGTCCTTCTCGATGTCGAGGTTGAAGCTCTTGCGGAACAGACCACCCCTCTTCCATATGACACAGTTCCCGACCGTCAGCAACTCATCCTCGCCGTCGTCGTCTGTGATGACGTCCCAAGTGAGCTTTCCCTCGACACGCTGCCCTTCTATCCCTAAGGGCGGATGCAAGCCCAGAGACTTGACCGACGCCATCTTCTAGACTCTGCTCCATGGGGCTTCTGGGGCTCAGGCTTAAGCTCGGCTGGTCTGTCGCATCGAGGCTTGAGGGCAGCAGACGGTCGTGTCGCGCAGGCCCGAGGGCAGATGTGACTCCCTGGCTTTGTGCGTTGCGGTCACAGGGGAGGACCAATGGGGCTTTGGCTGGTAGACCAGCAAACAATGCTGTGGTGGGCGATGTTCTCTCTCCTTCTTGGAGGGGTGCCGTCAAGAAGTCGCGTCGTGACGCGGTTACTGATAAGAAGCTTCGAAGGCTGATAACACTCCCCTTCCTGCCCTCTGCAGTTGGGGTCAGTTGGGGGTTAGATCCACGCCTCCCCCCTCCAAAACCAGTGAGTGCCCCAAGTGCTGGCGATCTGGGAGCTTGGAGCCTCTGACGTCTCCGCAGGTTGAGCTGCAGCTGCACCAAAGCTGCCCCCCGGTCCAGTTATTCAAAGCTCCTGTGTTGTTGTCCCTGCATGAGCTTCAACACGGCCCTTCTTTCCACGTTGAACGCCATGTTCAGGCCTCCAGGCTCTGACCCAAGATGACGGACCCTGCGCCTGGTGCAGGCGATCATGACAGCCAACATGAATCCCAAGACATAGCCGCCGCCTCTGCCTCCTCGCCGCCCACTGGCTCCAGTCCTTCACAAGCCACTGACGATCGGCCCAACACCGAACAGGCGGAACGGGGCAGAGGCGGTGCCGCGCCCAAAAAGGCCACTGAAGATGATGGTCATTCGGAGGAGGACGAGAGCGAAGAGGACGAAGAGGAGGACGAGGAAGAGTCTAGCGGGAGCGAAGGAGAAGAAGACGACGACGACGACGACGAAGAGCCGCGTCTGAAGTACGCCAGGCTGACCCAGCATCTGGGCGGTGTCTACAAGAATGCCGATGCAACGAGCTCATTCCTTGTGGCTGGAGACAAGATGGTCATAGGCACGCACAATGGAAATATAGTAGGTCCTCCGCATCCCTTGGATCGCCTACTGGAACCTGGCTGACAGTTGACAATAGCATGTCATTCAACTGCCTGCCTTCCAATCCATTCGAGTCTACCATGCGCACTCTGCCTCCGTCACAAGTGTCTCCCTCTCGCCGTACCCGCCGCCCTTGAACCCCATCAAGCCCGAGGTCGCCTCCCGGGCTATAGCTGCCGCAGGAGGAGGAGGAGGAGCTTCTTCTCGGCCAGAATCGAGACAATCGGGACCTAGCCCTGCTGCTACAATGAGAAAGCCACGAGAACCGATGCCCGTCCCAAATGTGCCCTCTAACAATATCTTCATTGCTACGTCCTCCATGGACGGCAATGTCTGCGTGCAGTCTCTCACAGACGTCAAGGATGTGCAGTTGAGGAACTTTGCACGGCCAGTGCAATCTGTTGCCCTGTCACCCGACTTCAAGAACGATCGAACGTACCTGTCGGGTGGAACTGCCGGTAGCCTTGTCCTCACTGTTGGAGCACCGCACGGTCGAAGCACCTCCACGACTGTTGGGACAGCTGCGGCCACAGCATCTGGATGGCTCGGGACCATGGGCTTGGGATCAAACACCGGCAAGGACACGGTTCTGCATTCTGGAGAAGGTATCATCAGCACCATCAAATATTCTCTGTCTGGGAAATACGTCGTCTGGCTCAATGAGCATGGCATCAAGATCATGAGGTCAAGCTTGCACCTGGAAGATGGCGATCCCGAGGATGCATGGAAACGCATTGGCCACATCGATCGGCCACAAACCGACGAGTGGGAGACCATGGCCGGTGTGTGGAAGGGTCGTGTTGAATGGATCGATGAGGCGGCCGTCCCCGATACTGATGGGGAGAAGGACCCGGACGAGGTCGCCGCGCCTTCACCGGCTGCCGAGAAGCTGAAGGTCCGTCTGAACAAGGAGAAAAAGAACGTGGAAAGGCTCCTAGTCGGCTGGGGTGGTACCATTTGGATAATCCATGTTCACGCGGGCGGTGTCGGCACCGGTAGGGATGCAGGAGAAAAGAAGATTGGTCGGGCAGAGATTGTGAAAATGTGAGTGCGCTCAGCTACCCATGCTGGTCTTTCAGAGCTGACTTTCTTAGTCTTCGCATGGACTGCATCATATCCGGCATCTCCTTATATACGCAGAGCCTTTTATTGGTCCTAGCGTACCCTCTGGCCACCGACGACGAAGATGATGACCATCACAAAGGCAAGTCGCCTGCCAGAGGTCACAAACCTCAGCCATCGACCAGCTCCGGCTCAAGCGGGCCATCTGGGGGCGTCCGACGGCGTCAGAACCATTCCCCACCTGAGCTCAGACTTATCGACCTTGTCTCGCAAGCCGAGATCGACAAGGACAGCTTGAGCATCAGCCGCTTCGAACGGCTAACATCGAATGACTACCACCTTGGTGTGCTACCACAACATACGGCATCTGCCATGGTAGCCTCCAAAGGCTACCTTGAGGCTATGGCTGGCCTAGGCGTCGACATGTGGAACGTCGCCATGATGCCTGGCAAGGCTCTCTTCAGCTCCGCGGCCAGTATACGGAGCGGGCACAGCAACGACGGTACATCCGGATCCAGAGTGCCCACTGGTAGTACCGTGGGCAGCATCCGGCCATTCAGTCAGCGCCAGGCCGTGCAGACTGTCCACCCCAGTCTTGCTAAGCCCGGTACGAAAATTTTCGTCCACAGTCCATATGACTGTATTTTGGCCGCCAAGCGTGATCTTGCCGACCATCTCGCGTGGATCCTGGAGCGGCAAGAGTATGAGCGCGCCTGGGAGCTTGTCGACGAGAACCCAGAGATCGTGAGCGCGGCGGACAGTAACGCGGATTCGGGGTCGCCTTTGACACCAATCCGGTCCCATCCGACGCAGAGCAGCGATGACTTCTATGATGACTCCGCTTCTACATTGGGTGGACTGCCCCAGAATCTGTTGGCAGAGAAAGAGAAGCGTCGCATCGGGGAGCTTTGGCTCCAACAATTGGTCGGGGCAAGCGAATGGGAGAGGGCCGGCCAAGTTGCTGGCAAAGTCCTCACCTCGTCCGAGGGCTGGGAGAAGTGGGTTTACATCTTTGCAGGAGCTAACAGGTTTGACGAGATCACCAACTTCATCCCCATCGAGCCAATGCGACCGCCCATACCCTCTACCATATACGAGGTCGTGCTGAACCACTACGTTCAAAACGATAAGCTGCGATTCAAGGACTTGCTAGAGAGGTGGAGTCCTGACTTATTTGATGTGAACACCATCACCACGGCTCTTGAGAACCAACTCAAGTACCGCGATGTGAGACCAGACACGTATCAAGATGGTGTCAGAGGCCGAGACTGGAGCATTGTCATGGGAAGTCTTGCAAAATTATGTGAAGCCGACGGACGCCATAGAGAGGCCCTCCGCTGCTACATCAAGCTGCAGGATGCCGACTCGGCCATGCGCATCATCAAAGAAAGCCACCTCGCGGACGCTGTAGCAGACGATATCCCCAGCTTTGTGACTCTGCGCATCCCACCGGGCAAGGAGGACAGCATGTCCTTGGAGGAGCTTGAGCAAGCCACAAGCGAGGCCATCACGCTCCTTGTCGATGAAGCCCAACACGGACTTGTCCGGCCAGAGGTCGTTGTCTCGCAGCTACAGGAGAAAGAGCTGAATATCCACCTCTTCTTCTACCTTCGAGCGCTGTTTAAGGGCGAAGGTATCAGTGAGCATCTTGGAGAGAACCGCGATCGACTGGTAATGGAAAGCCAGAGTCTAGTGGATGGGTTCGCAGATCTGGCCGTTCACCTCTTCGCAAAGTTCGATCAGTCCATTTTAATGAACTTTCTGAAATCTTCTACCTCATACGCTTTCGAAAAGGTAAGTATTGCACGCAAACACCCACCGGATTCTCACAATGGATTGCCAAGAGCTGCTACTGACACGACGATAGGCTGTGCAAGAATGCGAGGAGCACAACTACGTTCCTGAACTTGTTTATCTTTACTCCAAGACCGGCCAGATGAAACGCGCCTTGTATCTTATTATAGACCGACTCCGCGACGTTTCTCGCGCCATCGCCTTCGCTAGAGAGGCCGATGACCCTGACCTTTGGGAGGACCTCCTCAAGTACAGCATGGACAAGCCAAGGTTCATCCGTGGACTGCTGGAAGAGGTCGGCACCGCGATCAACCCCATTACCTTGGTCAGGCGCATCCCGGAGGGTCTGGAGATCGATGGCCTGAGAGAAGGGCTCAAACACATGATGAAGGAGCATGAGATACAGTACTCCATCAGCGAGGGCGTGGCAAAGGTGCTGAGAAGCGAGGTGGCGGCCGCACAGGCGACGCTGCGAAATGGACAGCGAAAGGGCATCAAGTTCGAGGTCGTAGTGAAGCAGGAGGATCATGTCGACGTGGAGGCAAAGGACGCCCCGTCTGATAAAGCCTCAGTCCATTCCGGAAGCAATGTACCGGCGCCTACGACGAACGGTAGCAAAGCGGCCGAGGAGGATGATAAAGCAGCTGGTGAGAACGTATCGCTGAAAAAGCCAGCCAAGAAGTGGACTGCTGGCCACTGCGCGGCGTCGCAGTGCCTGGAACCATTCTCCCAATGGGAGACGGAGACGCTCGTCGGCTTTGCCTGCGGGCACGTCTATCACCTCACCCACCTGCTCGAAGTACTACACCCTGATGACGCACGGCTGCGCGACGTGGCGGACTTTGGGCAGAGCTTTGAGGACGAGGAGAGCCGCAGCAGGCGGAGGACGATTGGCACCAAGGTCACACATGCGAGGTTGTTGCGAGACCGGGTTCGCGGCGGGTGCACTATTTGCCACCAGAAACAAGAAGTAGTCGCCTGAGAATCGGTCGTCGCATGCTCAGCCTAACGCATTGGAGGATTCGGATGTTTTAAACAGATACCACAAATATGCATCTTGATGTTCTCCTACAACCTATGCCCAACCCTCTAGTCCCACGCTGTGACGACTTCGAGACGCAATCATGCCCGTGACAAAAAGAGAAAAGGGAACTATTGTACGCTAAGACTGTTCAGATAGAAAAGAACGCATGTATGTCATTGCTTTCAATTGGGGCAGTTATCTGGGGTGCTCATGTCCTGCACCTCAGAGCTATTTAAAGATGGTAACACAAAGAGCAATGGGAAGCCCGCCAAGTCTCGTGACTTATGCAGGCGCCTATGTAACCCGGAATATGAGCGGTCAGGTCCTAGCCAGCCACATTTAAACATACAGCCCAGGTCTCTCTCCCCTGGCATCTCACATGACAAAACTTCGGTGTTGACTCTGCGCTGGGATTTTCAGTCATGCCGATATCTTGCCATCAATCATGTCCGCAGCTCGAGTTAGCATGGAGAAAGCGAGGTAACGTGCCAGCTCCATATTTCGGCGAACTTGGTTGACGAAGCCACAGGCGATTCAGCCTGGCGAAACTTGCAAATTGGTATCAAACACCAGGATATTGTAAAGAAAGATCACATTCCTGGTATTCTACCTGCAGACTTCGATCTGATGATGATGTAAGACTTCTGTTCAAACCCAAGCGAGTGATGTCAAAAGCCGGGGGGAGCCTAACATTGCAATCAAAGCATCGCGAAGGCAGACAACATTGTGGAATGCCCCATATGCAGAGAATATTTCTCCAAGACATTTGAGATGCCCGATATCTGGTGGACATGGTTTATAAAGGGTTTAAATGGCTACTTTGGCGCTGAGGAGACAGAAGATGGAGGGGGGAACGTAACTGGATACAGTGCGTAATGCCCTTTGGACCTTTTTCTCACCCTTACTGCGATAATACTAATCGCACAGAAGACACGTGGGCGTACTTTGAAACCAAGTTCTATTATGGCGACACCAATACTTATCTGTGGCACAAGCTCAATATATTTAGCCGATGGATTCCTTCAACCGGAGCGACAACGCTAATTGTGTTTGATCCTCCGGCTCTGGTTGGGGAGAAACTGCCATCTCCTATGATGAAGGTTAGTGCACATGGAAACTTCGGGGACCCTTTCTGGATCTACGAGGGCATACTCGAGGAAGTCCTTCTTCTGCATGACCAGTCTGTCTGGATGATCCGTGACCAGGTCAGGGCGACAGAGAAGAGTCGGGCGCTTGTAACACAGCCAAATCCCAACTATGGCCATCTCCACGAATTAGCGAGGCATGCGATCCACGTGTCAGAGACCCTCGACACGGCGGCTAAGACAGTGGAAAGCATTCTGCAGCGACACGCCGAATACATGACGGGTGTGGGTGAAGCCGGCGAGAGGCAAACACGTGCCTCGAAACAGCTACAACATCGGTTGCAGTTCCTGGAACACATATTTGTCAGCCTCAAACACCGATCAGCATCCAACCAAGCTAGATTGCAAAATGAGATACAGCTATCATTCAACATCGTGGCACAATCTGACGCAAGAACTTCTGTCCAGATCGGACGAGCAGCACAAAAGGACAGTGCAGCTATGAAGACAGTTGCTTTCTTGACCTTGACGTTTCTTCCCGCGACATTTATCTCTGCGATTTTCAGTACCTCCTTCTTCAACTTCGACGGAGAGAATGGTACCTGGATGGTTTCGGACAAGATTTGGATATACTGGGCTGTCTCAATCCCTGTCACCTCCTTCACGATACTGTTGTGGTTCTTTTGGCATCGGGTGTTTCCGCGGACGCTGGTTGGAGACCGAGGAGATCGGTCGGTTCAGGGCACTTTGCCCAGTGTCATATAACTCGGTAATCCGATTGCTAAGGAGCTGGGCTGCTTATGATTCAACGGGGATTGGCTTCCAGGCTCCCTCTGCCGAAAGTAGAGTGAGATGAGACAGTGTGAGAACATGCAACCCATACGTTAATAACGTAAACAGCCAGATTCGGAGAATGCGAAGTGGCTACCTTGTGTCTGGTTATCCCACAGGTTTTCCCAAAGGAGGCTACTTCATACGTGGTTACTCTATAGAAGGCTCTTTTATGGGAAGTCGTTCCATAGGAGTTTAGTCTCTTCGGAGAATATTCTGTAGGAGGTTGTTCCACAGGAGGTTGTTACAAAGGAGGTTTGACGGTAAGTAATGCCTAGGTTGTCTACTACGCATAGGTAGATGCTGTGGCTATGTTGCGGACACCCGAATAAAGCTCATGGATATTATCTATAAGATCGAGTTTGAAAATGAATATCTCTTTCATTGGACTTCCTATCACTGGCTAAGCAGACCATGACTCAAGAAAAGCTTTCGTGCATGCAGCTGCACTTGCAGCCGCATAAGATTGCCACCTCTTGTTCTTGTGGCTGTCTGCGTAGTCGCAGACAGCCTTTATGACCAGGCAACGTCCAGGGAAAACCTCCCAGACCCCGGATCCCTCCATCTCAAATGCTATGACCCCTTCCTCCTTCGCTATGATCTCACGCTCTTCTCCTGACTTCATGACCTTATCGCCAGAGGCATAGAGACCGAAGTGAATGGATGGCCCAACGCTTGTCTTGTGATCATTAATCTCATCGGCTACAACAGCCAGCTTTCTTCGCGCAATCAGGTAGCTGTCATTGCATTGCAGACTCTCGCAGTCCAGTGTCAGAGCAGCTTCGCATACTGGGTCCGTTCTTGTCCGACAACGATTGCAGATCTCGCAGTCTGAGGCTGCCTGATGTTTGTGGCGGTATGTCGGCTCGTATAATCTATCTCTCAGTGTCCCAGGGTACTTCACTATTTCTTCCAGATCTGTTGTCTTCCTGAGGAATTCGAGATGCACACCGGTCCTCTCTTCGAGTCTCTTCGTATTCCAACGGCCCTTCATCTTGGCGAGGAAAGACAGTATCTCGGCGCTTGGCTTGGATGTGGCCTCGTTTTTCCGGATAAATTTATCTGAAAACTGGCGTCCGAAGTCATACTGGATTAATCCATCACTCACGATAATATCTCCCAGAATGATTTCGATCCCGCTTTTGGTAAAGGGTACACCGCCACAAATACCCACCACCAGCACGAGCCCGAGACTCGGAAAGCTGGCTCGACAATTTGCTGCGACGCTCGCACCGTTGCTTTTACCCATTCCCGGCATATGAACCACAACGACGTGGTGGCGTCCTATGGCTCCCATGGTGTATTGATTTGGGTCTCCGCGCATCTTTCCATATTTGATGTCATCCCATCGTCTGTCGAATACATCTTGGACAGCATCGGACTCCAAGGTCAATGCACATATAATGGCGATTTTGAAGTCACCCCTGTGTTGCGGCACTGGAAGAGACGGCGATGCCATGTCTGGATAAGAAATATCAGATGATTTCCCTGGGATCCTTGTGGGAGCCTTGTCAAAGCATGCTCCAGCGTAAGCTAACAGTCGGTTGGGAGAAGGGCTTTGACGGATAGAAAGATCGTTGAAATCCTCAATATAGTCTAAGGATGTGGCTTTTGGATCTCTCACTATCCTGCGCAGACTTTTATGTGTCTGATGCCGTTTGCGAGATGAAGCCGAGCGTGCGGGTTGCGCGTTGATGACCAGGGTTTCATTGACTTGCGATAAAAACCTGTGGCAGCAAAGAAGCATTATTTTCATGCGGCATGCCATCCTGGATGACTTTAGGAACTTGAACATATTCTGGATATGTACCGGCCATAACTGCGCCTCCTCATGGCTAAGGCCGAGCGCAGCAAGGTCAATGATGATGTATAGGCTAGGTATAGAGAGACAAATGTCTTGCAAGATACCAAACCAGTCTTGACTTGTGACTGCTCTTTTGAACCGGCCGAACATGTTGATGAGGAAGGTCACAGGTCCATTCGGTCTTATGTATTGCAAGCACTGAACTGCAACCTGTTGCAATAGATCCGAAGGGGCTAACTGGTTGGAAGCTCCGCCAGAATGAGGCGTGTTTAGAATGTAGACAAGCCGTACTGGTTGTGGAAATTGGTCAGATTTCATGGCTTGGATGATTTCAACCGCGAATCGTTCAAAACGCTTCGTCGTCCGGGAATTGCCCTGCAGCAATAATAAACGAGAGTCATTCGAGCCTGCCCAATCATGAACCAAATCTTTGTCCCAAATGTCATCCGTGAAGTTGGCTTCTTGAGAGCGGGTTTTTTGAATCGCAACGCATCTTTCGTAGGCATCGAGAGGATCCAGGAACTGAGAACAGAAGCAAAACGCTGGGATCATCCAGAGTAGTGTTGGAGAAAGAAGGACGAGACCGTCTAGCTCTTGCACTGGGTTCTCAAAGAATGCTGCCATGGTTTATTCAGTCAGTTTCGTCTTCAAGCGGACACTGAGAGACCTACTAGGTATCTTGTTATGGAGGTCTTGAAGTGCGCCGAGGTAGTCTGATTGCATCACTTCAAGGGCCATTTTTGCTGACTTTCCCGGAGTTATTGAAGTCTTGGACCCAGTTTCCCTCCATGTTGTCTTGGACTCATCTAGGTGGCGCTCGATAGAAACATGAAATTCAGAAACAAGGTCCAAAGGCATCGACATCTTAGTTTAATATTCTATGACGACTATGAATGTGCAAAGTGCTGGTATCATTCATTGGAGGAAAGTTGAAATGCGGATAGGAAAGGAAACCTGTAAAAGGTAGAAAGGTCAACTGGAAAGTAGTCTAGCACTGTCTGGGCCATATCGGACCAAGTTTTGGAGTCCTTCTTCAGGTCACCTGATTAAGGTGACACGAAAGGAGGGGTAAGGCTGGGAGTTATATGCATAGAAATAAGCTGCGTCGAACGCATATACCAGTACCTAGTGTTTGCGAAGATTTCGAGAATCCAACCTCGTGGGAA
Source organism: Diaporthe citriasiana (assembly GCA_014872975.1). Lineage (NCBI taxonomy): Eukaryota > Fungi > Ascomycota > Sordariomycetes > Diaporthales > Diaporthaceae > Diaporthe > Diaporthe citriasiana. Next base: position 30,780 of record JADAZS010000110.1, on the reverse strand, counting down.
GCACCTAGATCTGCCATAAGACGTCATCCCGTAGGAGTTTATCTCATAGGAGGTTATACCACAGGAGATTATCCCACAGCAACTACACCATCACCGGCGTCAAGACTGTTCTCGCCGAAGTCATAAATACCAGCTTGATGGATCACCGACTCGCAGAGCGCGCCCGTCGAGGGAGGAACACGAGAAAACTTCAAGGAGCTGTATTCGAAGAGCGAGAGCAAGACGGTCAAGCAGCCCGATCTCCGAGAAACCTGGATGGTACTCCGTCAATGCAACAAACCACTCCAGGACAAGCCACAGGGTCTAGATATGGTGAGGTGAATGCTCTCCCAGCATCAGCTGCTTGATATTGACCAGTCCCAGTTCCAGATCGCGAAGACCCGTCTCATCTCGCACCAACAACTCATACGCCGAGAACGACGATAACGATTGACTGGCGATATGAAATATGCCATTTTCTCCAACTCGATCCAAATGCATCCGACAAAGAAGTCTTCCACGAGCTTCAGATAGCTTCCGCAAAGATGAAAGAGGAAGAGCTAGTGAAGCAGAAATCGGTGACACACCGAGGTCCTCTGCGTTACCAAGTCATCCATTGCGTCTTCTGCGCTGGTCATACAGATGGTAATGTAGAACGTGTGATGTATCTTGAGCAGCCTTGGACTGTTCAGGCTGGTCGACACCGTGCTCATTTGAGGGGAAGTCAGCAAGTGAGCAATATGGAGCTCTATTTGGAGCGGAACAAGGATGTTGGTTTCATCGTCTTCCAAGACTATGTATGCTGCGGAGAGAAACCGCATCCCACAAACCGATACCGACTTGGGAGAGAGGTAGATACACGGCTAATGTCGATGCTGGTCGCAGAGCACATTGATATTGTTTCAGATGACTTGCGCTCTACACTAGGAGACATTTCAGACGTTGCCTTTGAGGGAATTCTACACCCCAAATTCGGCCGTGTGGAGGGTGAAGAAGAAGATGCAGGCAGCGAGTACGTCGTCGACGATGAATCCAGCGGATATGACATCGGAGAAAACATGGAAGTGTCATATCCATATCTGTGGTTCTATCACCGTCGCCACAAGATATCAGAGGTCATAGATTGTCTGGAAAACATCGGTAAAGAGCATCTGAATGTCTTCTGCGGATATATCCAGGATCGTATGTCAGACGAATGGGCTGCCGTTGACAAATTGATTTCGAATGGGGAAATTACCGCCGAATATCTCAGATACATATATGTGAGTCTCCCAACAAAGCTGTTCGATATAGTTTCTTACCATCACAGATTCCAGGAGAGATTGTTGTCTCGGCACCGAAAGGCAGTGCGAGAACCAAATTACAGGCGTCTTTGGTTACAGACTGGCTCGAGTTCTGGTTTCCGCGAGGCTCGGATAAGTTCTCGGCCTCTATCATCACAGAATCTTGGAGTTTCGACGGTAAATTTCAAAGGAACGAGAAAGAATTACCAATTGGTGACCTGCCTTCCTTGAGTCATCCTTTTAAGATCTGCGAACTCGACCCCTATCCTAAGAAGTTCTCGGATAATAATCTCCGCATTACCGAAAGTCTGAGAGAACGGGGAAATATGTTCTGGAGGTGCCGCAGTCGCAACTACGTGTGCTTCAAGAGCTTTGTAGATGATGGAATAAGGACTGCTGTGAGTTCTTGCCTCGACATAAGAAAGAACGTCATTTGATAAGAACCACAGACAGACTCAAGGTTCATGATCGACATTGAAACGTTGCAACAGATGCACCCAAAGGAACACAGGGCGACCAATCGGGATGACCTTGGTGCGGAGATTCTCTCAAACGAGCACCCTCCTCTACAGGATGAGTTCATTATGTGTCTTCCTCCAACGATATTTGGATTTAATATGCAGAAGAAAGAATGGGGTATGGCTCAACAGCACCCATTGTCTCTGAAGATAACGATCTGATTCTCAATGCAGTCAGTCTTGATGTTGATCTCATCGAAGATGTTGTATGGAATACGGATGCTTTCAAGTTTCTGGTTATTGAAGACAGGATGAAAGAACTTGTGCAGGCAGTGGTGACCAACCAGATCCACGCTGCGGAAAGCACTGACTTGATCCGTGGCAAAGGAAGTGGCCTGACTATGCTTCTCCACGGGTGAGAGGGTGCACCCCTCAGGAAGAAGAAAACAACAACTAAATGGCTGTCTAGTGGACCCGGTACTGGCAAAACGCTGACAGCAGAAAGGTACATGCATGCATTCCTTTCCTTGAGCAGTCGTTACAAAGTCTGACATGCGCCAGTGTTGCCGAACTCGCAAAGAAACCACTCTATCGAGTTACATGCGGAGACATAGGAACTAAGGCCGAAGAGGTCGAGAAGGTAGTTGATCCCGTATGACAGAATGGCTTGCGGTCTGACTTTGGCAGTACCTTGAAACTATCTTCCTCCTCGGAAAGACCTGGGATTGCGGTAAGTAGCAACTTCATTACTTGGCGGATTCTGCTATCTGACTGCCTCGAGTGGTGCTCCTGGACGAAGCGGATGTATTCCTTGAGGAACGCTCAACTGTCAACCTTGACAGGAACGCATTAGTCTCAGGTGCGTTTGACTTAGCCAAGTTCCATTATCACAATGTTGCTCTAACATTTACAGTCTTCTTACGAATGTTGGAATACTACGACGGTATGCATAAATTGAGTTCATTGCAGAGAAGGGAAACACCTAGTTCTCACAAGTTTCCCCAGGCATCTTGATATTGACTAGCAATCGCGTGGGAATATTTGACGAGGCGTTCAAATCTCGCATCCAACTCAACCTTCGCTATCAGAATTTAGACCGAAACCAGAGATTGGAAATCTGGAGGAACTTCATTTCTCGCCTGGAACGCCTTGCTGACAACATAGACGGCTTCGAAATTGATGCCAAGAATATCCTCGGCCATATCGACAAGCTTGCTACGCCCGGGTTGAATGGCCGAGAGATTCGAAACGCCATTTCGACAGCCAGACAGCTGGCCAGGTACCGGAAGCAAGCACTTAGTTACAGTCATCTACACGCCGTCATCGCTGAAGCAGAGAAATTCGACCAATACCTGAAGGACTTGCACGAAGGATTTTCAGCAGATGAGCGGCAGAAGGACCAGGGGGTGAGAGGGTGAGATAATCTTCCATGTTGCCCAGGTGGCATAACGAAAACAGAAATCTCTATTCACTCTGCAGAATTAAAGACTGTGGTTTGTATTGCATGTCCTCTCAAATCCCTAACACACCTGCGTCTTGTCTCAACAACGTAGTTCACAAATTGTCGGTCGTTGGTTGTGTCATCAGAATCTGTCTGGATGTTGGAATTCTTGTTTCGTAGCGGCTCGCGATGATTATTTTCTACATAGATACAGCATTTATTATCGGTCAGTCCGAAAAGACGGGCTTCGCATCGTCTAGGACGTGAAGAGTTTTGGTGCCATAGTTTGACTTCCAAGCTATTTTCACAAGTTCTCTCCTAAAAGAAATATGCTCAGTTGCGGTCTGCAACTACCTGGATACACTACTCATCATTTTTCTTTTGTGACACATCAGACAGCAGGATCCACTTCTGTCCGATCTTTCTGTAATTGTATTCTCCATAGTGGTTTCGCTTTTAATCCGTAAACATACTCTTCTGAGCAGTAGGCAGTCCCTTCACACGGTAGTAAACACTCAAAGACCCAGTGTTGAATGCCATACAGTGCCAATAACAGTAAATTCGTGAATACAGTTGATTATAACCTTGGGTTTTAAAAACATAGTCAGCCTCGTAGCAGCCGCACAGACGAGGCTAGTCGAGATGGCTTCTTGTTCTCCAAATGCGGCTCAAATATCAACAACCCCCCGAGCCCTTGTCCCTGCGCAGTCACCCTCGTAGAATGACTTCCACACGGACCGAAGCTAAGTGATTTTAAAGAATTCAGGAAGATCATCTGACTCCCCATTGCTCATCCCCGCTTGCCACTTCCTCTGCTCCATCTCCTCCCTCGACCTCTCATATTCAACCCGCTCTCTCTCCAACATCTTTCTCTTTACCTCTTCTCTGCGCTTTCTATCCTCCTCCATCCTCTTCCTTTTCCTCTCCTCTAAATCTCTGGGCTTATTTAATTTCGTATCGTTTCCGCTGAGGTGTCTTTGACTTCTCTCCCCCATGTCAGCCAACAGCTTAGCATTCCTGATGCTCTCATCGGCGGAGCTGTCTTTTGATATGGTAAAGCTGATATCGTTTGTGCTATGACCAGTATCGGAGCCTTTGTGCAACGATTTGTTGGCGGCTGGACGACTTGTTAATTCGTCCCACTGTGCAGAGGTGAGTTGTGCTTGTGGGTTCAACATTGATGGCAGTGGTGGTGGAGGAATCGCCGCATGCCTCATTGCCGGTGATGGCTTTGCTTGCCCCGACATCATTGGCGGTGGCCCCGGTTGAGGTGGCGGCATGTGCATTGGCGGTGGTGGCATATGTGGTGGAGGTGGTGGCATATACATTGGCGGTGGCGGCGTACGCATAAGAGGTGGCTGTATATGCATTGGTGGCTGAGATGGCATCGTGAGTTGGGTTTTCAACTTGGACCCCGAAGGGTGTACCATTGGCATCCTCATCCCTAATGAAGCGAAGGATGGATCGAAATTAGGATTGTAGGGAGCCGGTGGTCGTATGAATCTCTGCTCCGAAGTGTTAGGATAAGGTTTATGGTGGTCCTTGTACGTCGTAGGCCTTCCGTATCCAGTGTGCAGAAGCGGTATGTGGCCATGCGCTGCAGTCTCATCCTTGCCGAATATTCTCGGGTCTATCACGCGATCCACCCCGTACGGCGGCCCTGTTTCGGGTTTTGAGAACGATGCATTCTTCTTAAAGTTCGCATACGGTCGTTTGGTCGTGGCAACACTGTGTACTATGTCCGTGTCTCCGGTGCTGGCAGAGAATTTCATAGCGGGGCGTGGAGCGGAAATCCGCCCGTCGAGCGAGCCTATTGCTTCTCGTCGGTCATGAAGTCGAGGAATTCGGGGATTTATGTGCGAATCTCGGCCCGGGGGGTGACTGGTATTAGAGTCCGGGTCAGAAATTGGTTCAACAACTGGCTGCCCTGGACGGGAGCAAGAGCCGAGCCGACGATTTGTCGGCTGAAGAACAATACTGAAAAAATACTTACATGCGGAGAGGAGGCCTATAACCACGGCCCGAGTTCATGTCATGTCCTGGAGTTATTGTAGGCCCTCCAATTACTTGTATCTGTTTGCGATGTCGAACACTTGTAGTCATGTTCCCGTTCTCTGGAATCTTTCCCTTATTCCCCTTTTGCATCGGGATCGAAGGCAAACAGTGATCGGGGATTCCTCGCCGTTTTATGCGCTGATTCCTTGCACTCAAGATATCATCGGCGCCAAGTTTTTGGGAACGGCGTATGCGCATTCCATTCCGATCCTGGTCTGTTGCTTTCAACTGCGCCTTGATGTGGTTTCGGATCGATAACGGGGAATGCGTCTCTGAAATCAAAGCACGGCCATTGGCACTATCACTCTCCTGACCAAAGCTCTTGTTTTCTCCATCCTGATATTCTGCTGCAGTGTTTTCAGGAATAACCTCCAGAGGCGTCTTTCCCACCATCCCTCGATTTTTATGTAGGCTCAACCTTCCCATCGATGACCGTAGATAACCGAAGGGTTTCGCGGCTTCAGGCAAAGTGGATGCAACTGATGCCGCCTTCCGATGTACCGGCAGGGGATCGGAGCGTGCTGTCGAGGGCCTATCGGATGGAGGATAGACTGACTGTCTTCTCACGGACAGCCCAGAGTTCGCTGACTTGGAAGCTTGGGGCCTGCTCAAAGCAGGTAATTGATAGCCGCCTTCATCTTGATTTAGTGCCGTCTTCCATCGTATCTTGCTATCCAGACCAGAGCCCTGGAGGGATGCCATGGCTGCGAGTAGCCCACTTTCCGGGACTGGTCCACAGCCACATTCGTCGTCACGGTCAGTTGCATGACATAGTACAAGATCAAGGCTGTATCATCCTTTTGCCAGCGCAAAGCAGGCTCAGAAAGGGTGGCTCAACAAGGAGAGTCGATAGAAGACATCAGGAAGCATCGAAGCTGATAAGGTAACAAATTCAGGTATCCTCGGACGAGGGACGCCGAGCGAAATATCGACAGCTGACCTCTCATTGATACATAGTAAGCGGGGCGCAGTAAGGCAAGATGCAGGTGATGCATGTCGCATTATGCCATCCCCAACTTGCATGTGAATAGCTGTACCACCTCAGATAAGAGATTTCTAGATTTACCCCCCTTCCCCTCTCACTTCTTCAGATTTAACATTGGTGGGAGCAGGCGATCCTCTTTCTACCCTTTGCCAGCCAAATCCTTCCAATTGCAGTCTTGAACCCTTTGTTCACGCTGCACTATCTCTACTGTTCTTCACTCACAATCTGCCCCTCAAGTATACTTGTCATCAACATCAACGGTGGCACGTATAAGTGGACCATATAACCACAACAAAGGCCTAGAAGGGGCCAGGGGCCAGCAGGCAGAAGCATTACTGGGTACAGGGCCAGATAGCTCGGGACCCAGCTGCTCTAGATGCCCTGGATGCCCTACGAACCCCTGCTAGCCTCCTCGCACCCTGGGTCCGAGACTGCAGGCCAAGGCGACGGCGGCTGCCGGCAAATTGGCGACACCACCGCATCTACAACGCTAATCATGCTTGCCACGCAGTCCGGCACGGCCCTTGATGTCCTGATAGGGACTTTGACCGAGGATCACCCCCGTTCGCCTCAAGACATTCCGGATTTTCCACCTCCCAACTACCCTTAAAAACAAAAATGTGGGCATGTCTCTGCTCCGCGTCGTTGGGCCAGCAGTCGACTTCATCCTCTCTGTCCTTCAACGTCCGTCCTCCTCTCCGTCTGCAACTGCCGCCAGACGGCACCTACCAGAGCGAGAACCAGCTGCCTCCGACGGCCTGATCCCCCTCCTCTCGCCCACCATGAAGGACGACTTCGTCGACGTCGCCGCCGCCGAGGCGACGGCCTCATCAGGGTTCCTCACGCAGGACGAGGCCGACATGGTCCGCCTGGGCAAGGCCCAGCAGTTCAAGCGGAACTACTCCTTCTGGTCGACATTCGGGTTCGTGTCCATCTACATGGCGACCTGGGAGTTCGTCATCGTCTCCATGTCCCCGTCGATCGCGACCGCCGGCTATGGGGGCTTCTTCTGGACTTTTCTCGGCTCCGTCATCTGCTACTCCGCCGTCATCCTGTCTCTCGCCGAGATGTCCAGCATGAGTCCCACCGCCGGTGGCCAGTACCACTGGGTGTCCGAGTTCGCGCCCGACGGGTGGCAGAAGCAGGCTAGCTACGCGTCCGGCTGGATGACGAGCCTGGGGTGGATCGCCAGTCTCGCGGGTGGCATGTACGTGTGCGCCGACCTCGTTCGCGTCTGCGCCAACATCCTGCATCCGGACCTCGTCTTCACCAGCTGGCAGATCTTCCTGATACTCCTGGCCCTGTTCGTATTGACCATCGTGCTGAACACGCTGGGGACACGGGTGTTCCCGACGTTAGAGGTTGTCAGTCTGATAGGGCATACTGTGGGCTTCATTGTCTTTGTTGGCATACTGTGGGGCATGTGCCGGCCCTTGAACGGAGGCAGGGAGGTATTCTTGGATTTTCAGAACAATGGCGGCTGGTCCAACTTCGGCACAGTGTGCTTGCTCAATCAGGTCTCCATCGTCTGGTCGATGCTGGGATCGGATACCATTGTTCACATCGGTGAGTCGTTTGCACCACATATCGCCTCCAGCGTTGCTCAAACTGACACATCGCCGCAGCCGAGGAAGTACAAGACGCATCGTTGACGGTTCCCCGGGCCATGTGGTGGTCCTGGGTGTTCAACTCGTTCATGGCCTTCGTGATGGTAATTACGATGCTCTACACCGTCGGTCCCATCGACACCATTATTGAAGCTGAATTGCCCTACCTGAACCTCTTCTCGGCCACAGGCGGTGTTGGAGTAGCTCTATTCCTTGCGATCGTGCTGTTCGTTCTCATCTACTCCGGTAATATCACAGCGCTTGCAGCGACATCGCGTGAGGTCTGGGCTTTCGCAAGAGATTGCGGATTTCCGTTTTCTGCGTGGATTTCTCGCGTATGTTATGGAAATAATCCCGTACCTCCCCATTTATGCCCACATCACTAATTTTACGGGCAGATGAACCACAAATACGACATGCCGTTCAACTCGATCTATCTCTCATCCGTGGTCGCCCTTCTGCTGTGCCTTATCACTCTCGGTTCCGAAACCGCGTTCAACGTTATAATCTCCGTCTCGCTCCTCGCTCTCATGTCGACGTACATGATCTCCATCGGCTGCGTGCTCCTGCGGCGCATCCAGGGGGGCCAGCTGCCTCCGGCGAGATGGAGCCTCGGACGCCTTGGCTTGCCCATCAATGCCTTTGCCGTTGGCTACTCCTTGTTCATCGTCATACTCAGCTGCATGCCCTACTCTAACCCCACCACAGCTGTTGATGCAAACTGGGCACCTGCCATCTGGGCGGCGGTGATATTGATCAGTGTGGTAGCCTACGTGTTTCATGGGAGGAAGAAGTTCACACCACCGGTCATATTTGTTGAGGGCAAAAGGGCACATGGTGAACAACTGCAGAAGGTGCTGTGAGACGGTTATCATAGCCGTCCGCAAAAACGTATATACTGCCTTCGAATCAATACACTTATGTCCATGTGTCTCTCCATGAAAGTCGCCTCGCATACTTATTCGTCCTGTATGTCAAGATGTGTCCGATGTGACGCGTAATGAGGTGCCTCGTGGGAATTACATGTTCATGTTATGGCTTTCATAAGTCTATTCAATGGAGACCATACTTCTCCCAGGTTCTCTGTAAGAAAGCATATACGCAGTCTAAGAACTATAGAAAACCATGTTACCACAACTCGCTGGCGGCCACGTCTGCTCGCCATGAGATCAATGCTGGATACCTTGCCGGTATTTCCTGCATCATGACAGAAACTCCATTGAATCTATCAAAGTACTTGATTTAGTACAAAGTGTTGTCTAAGTCGCTCTTCCACTATATCCTACCGTGACTAGGTCCTCACCTAAATCTAGACACGCGACAAATGTCGCACTGTCTTGCTACGATGTATGGAAAGGTGTTCCGTGACTGACTGATCCAGATAACATGAGTCATGATATACCATAGGGGTGCAGAGGTATGTTTACCTCTCGGTCTGTCATCCGGTAGTACTAAGACTAGCACCTTGTTGGGGAGGAACTAAGTGTGTACTAGGGAAATAGGCGTGCTCATGGCCATTCTCTCCCCACTGATTAGATCGAACAGAACCTTGAGGAGTACTGATCTAAACAATAATTCCTGGCATAATTTGAATATAAATCTGATCGTCCCCTCCCTCGATCTCCCTTAACTCGACCTCAAAACCCATCTCAATCTCCATCTTAAACTTGTCACAAAACGCTATCCCGCCACATCTTCAAGTCAAAACACCAGAACTCACTGCTTAAACAAGAAACCAGAACAGAGTAGAGTATCAGACAAGCACTTCATCACCTCAAGACACTTCAAAGACAAGTATCCAAAAACCCTCAAATAATAAGAGACAATGCATTTCTCGGCTAGCGCCGCCACTGGCCTTCTCGGCCTTGCAGGGTATGTCTACCATCTCATCTCGTCATCATATCCAAATTCAGACTGATACTGACCTACGCAGAATCTCCTCAGGATTGCCAGCCGGAAACACCTCGGCATCAGCTCTGCCTGCAGGTGAAATCATCGACGCCACGGGAATCACCAACACTACTGAAACCACCAACACCACTGATATCTCGTCGTCAGCTCTGCCCGAGATCATCAAAGTCACTACTGGGATCACCAACAGCACCACAGACCCATTCTTCTCAGATGACACAGAGGGTTTCCTTTGGCTGAGCGAACCGCCCAAGGACCGTCGCCTTACACCGGCGGAGCGTCGGTCACCTGGCAAGCGTGGCGATCCTCCTCTGCCCCCACGCGACAGAACGCTAGCAGACCACATGGAGAACTACGGACAGGACCTTCCTGAGTGCTACAAGAAGTGCATGCGCTCAGAGGACGGCAAGGCGTCCATCCACATGGGACAGGTATGTCAAAGCAACCCCTTTCACCACGACAAGAAAAAGTAATGAGCTGACACACTAGCACAGGATACACTTGGCCAGATATGTGGTATCAAGTTCCCCATGTTCGCATGGTGGTCTGAACATCACATTTACTGGTGTGTGAACGGAAAGAATGGATGCCAGGGCAAGCAGCCACACAGGGACGCATACAAATGGTTGAAATGGACTTGTGGAGACAAGCCAAACTGAGCGGCGCTATTGTAACACGGGAGGATACTAGGTTGGCACTGGCCCTTTTTTCCCATTGGGGGTTCTTTTTTAGGTCAGTTTGGTGGATCTTAGGGGCTATGTGGGCATTGCGGAGGATTTCGAAGTTTTGACTAGCTTATCAACACGAAACCTACCTCAACAAAATAGATAGGAATGAAGCAAAAAGGGGTACTCGTAGTGGACAAAATAGAGTCAAAAGAGAATCTACTACTAGAAACACAATATGCGATCCAAGTGGAATTGGTGCCAATGCTTTGTGACAATAAACTTTGCTCGTATGAACCTCTGTCGATTATTTGCGAGACGGCAAAAGCTCCAGGTTTGGACGGGATATAGGGAATTGAATCAAATTTAAAGTTGCCAGCCTATAGTAAGTTAATTCTATGAGTCTAGAAGGGCAATCTCACTCAAGGCCCTCTAGCTGGGCCTTGATCCGCAGCGCGAGAAGCCTCGAGTAGTACCTGCATATGGCCAGGTTGCCACCATGGAACCAGAAGCCAGGGTGACCAGAGTCCCTCCACAAGGCGCGGAACTCGCCGCTATCATCAAAGCCCCATATGTCTTGGAGCTTTTCACCGACTTTGTCTCCAAATATGCCGCTCGCCTGTGTGCGCATGTTTTGATATCCCGTCGCGAAGATGATCTCGTCCGCTTCGAGCTCAGTCCCGTCTGCGAACCTCAGTCCGTTCGGCAGCACCTCGGTGATCTCCTGGCCCTGCTTCACCTTTATCTTTCCGTCGATGATGAGCTGTGATGCGCCGACGTCGATGTAGTAGCCGCCACCCCGTTGGAAATACTTGATGTACAGACCACAGTCGTCTGGCCCCGTGTCGGTCTTGAAGCCTGCCTTGGCCAGACCTTCAAGGGTGGCTTTGTCATTGACCTGATGGAGCTTGGTGATCTCAAGGTGTTGCGCCTTCGTCACTTCAGCCGGTGTACCCCAGGAGAGCAAGTCGGCATCCTCAGTTGGTGGACCGCCCTCTTCATACGCGACAGCCAAGCTGATCTTGCATATGGACTCGCTCGAGACGACGCAGGTTGTTGATCTCTGGACCATCGTTACTTCGTATCCATTCTCATGGTAATCTTGGCAGATGTCGTGGCTGGAGTTGCAGGCGCCAACAACGATCGCTTTCTTTCCCTGGCTGTTGGGCTTTGCACCTGGAAATTCGGACGAGTGGCAGATGATGTCACCTTTGAAAGAGTCCCATCCCTTGATGTTTGGGATGTTTGCCTTGCCGGAATGCCCTGTCGATTGAATGATATGTTTTGGGTGAAGGGTGCGAGTTTCGGTTGACCCATCAGGCAGTGTCTTCCGGACTGTGACGGTCCACCGCTTTTGAGAGTCATCCCAGGAGCCAGATTCCACGCTTGTCTTCGTCCAGACGTTCAGTTCCAACAATTTGGCGTAAGCTTCAAAAAAGTCGGCCAACTTGTCTTTGGGAGTGAAAACAGGCCACCAATCAGGGAATTGTATGTATGGCATGTGATCGATCCAGACTGGATCATGAAGTACAAGCTGGTGATAACGTTTTCGCCAGTTGTCGCCGACATTGTCATTCACGTCAACAATGAGCGTTGGCACATTCAGCATTTTGAGCCTGGCATGTGCAGACAAGCCACCTTGGCCAGCACCTAGATGATGAGAGGTGATTAGCGGACTGGCTTCCCTGGTTATCATGGTCAGGAACAGTGTGACATTGCAAAGCCATACCGATGATGAGGACATCCGGATCTCGGTCCACAAAGCTGGACTCCTCGTTCCTTCTATCCAGCCAGTTTTTCCGACCCCTGTGATAGCCATGGTGCGCTCCGGTTGGCCGTCGAGGACCCCTCGGCTCCTCAAAGCCTCTGAGCTCCTCGAGCGATGTGAAGAAGGTCCATATCTTCCAATATCCCGCGCCATCCTGGGCCAGACGAACGACCCCGCGGCCAGATCCTAGCTTCGTAGTGATAGTCGTGTAGAAAACAATGCCCTTGGCGGTCTGCTCGGGATTCAAGGGCGCGAATTTGGGTTTACGCCACTCTGATGAAGCATCCACAGAGACCTTGGTGAGATTGGAGTTGTCCTGCAGGAACTCAACGATACTCTCCTTGCCCTTGAGGGTCCTCAGGTCCCAGGACAGGGCAAGGTGATCCCGCCAGTAGCACTCGCCATCGCCGAACAGAGATGCCACACCCTCAGCAGCCTCCCTGGAAGGAGCCTTACCAAGGTACGAGTTAAGGGTCAGTACGATTTCCTTGGCAGTCCCGTAGGCATCGACCACTCCGTCCGCGGCTCTGCTTGGCCATCTTGCGACCTTGAGGTTAATGGAACCAGGCTCGCAACGCTGGCTAGACAGAGGAGCGGCGGCGGACTGCGTCAGCACGCTAGGACTCATCTTGTGTAGGGCGAGATGACTTGAAAGGGCAGTGATCGTGATGGCGTGGAATAGATGAGCTTGAAGATAATGATGTTCCTGCGACGCCACCTGGAGGTCCTGGAGGGAGCTTTTCGAACCTGGCTTGGGTTAAGTAGTCGTGGGTAGTCAGCCACCCGAGAACGTCACCAGTAGGTTGACAGATATCCGTCATCGTCGTGGTGGCACAGACTAGTCTCCCTCCCCACACTCTCCCCACGTCGTATGGATCCCCATCAATCTATTAGGGTTACCCGAAATCCGGGGGAGGGGTAAGTGTCCCCGGACCTACGACGTGGGCAACTTGCCCCATGTCTCGGGCTCTGTGATATCCGCAGCCCCCTCCGATGAATCAAGACGCCCTGCATGAAGCTGAACACGGTTGAGCCGCTCGCCCGGCGAGACCCTTTGCCAAGATCTGAATCAGCTTGCCATTGGCAATCAGGGCTCGAAGCTGCAATGTGGACCCGTTGTGCGCGGATATGTGGGGATCAAGCTGAAGCTATCCCCGCATTGGTGTCATTCTCTGCGTGTAATTACCGGGATGCCTCTTCTGGTGGACCGAGAGACAACTGTACAGCACCATGTTGAGCAATGTGGATTCCAGAGCACAAGCTCGAAGGCCTGAAAGTGAGTGGGCACGAGATGTTGAATCCACAAACCAAATTACATGCGACTGAAATAGCGCAATAGTCGATCAAGTTTTTGTTGATACTTCAGTATGGGTAGATTTTGCTGCCCTGCCGAGCTCAGCCCCTTCCACTGCGCTTTGGACTTTCATTCCGAAGACAGAGACTGGTTACCGGTGGGAGAACGTCATGCTCAGTCAGCTCTCAGCGATCTGACAGCTTTGTACCTCGCGCTCGTGAGCGGCACAGAGAAATCACACTCTTATGCAAACTCTCAGTCACTTCACCTCCCCATTCCCCTTGTCACTTGTTCCTGAGTCCTGAGATTGCCTCCGCCGAGAAAATGACTTCCAATGTCATTTTCTTCCCCATGAGTTCAATTACTACTCAACATTTCAGTGTCATGGTCACAAGTTGGGGTAAGAGAATGATCAACTTACTTCTTTGCTGCCATCAACCGTCTCAGCGATGCTTGTACCATCCACCGAGCTTCCTCGGATACCACTCGAGCGAAGACATTCTTATCTCGTGGCTCGAGGCCCAGCAGCAAGGCTGTGGTTGGGTCATTGAATGCACCGTTCATGCACCCAGTTCGGGAGCGGGAGATGGGAAGGACTTGCCATTGCACCAAGTGCACTTCTTCCCAGAAGTCTATGACCATCCAGAAAGATCTCGGTCTTTGCATCTCCGATCAGCCCATAGACGGAGGGCTCAGACTGCATTGAAACTGCGAGCTTCCCATCTGATCAGTGTGCTCTCTTCAAGATAGAAGATGGAATCAATGAACAAGGGTCAGCGTACGGAACTTACCGAGCTGTCCCATGAGAATGGCCATGTCTTTGCTCATGAACAAAAAGCAGGGAGCAGACGTTCTCCCACTTGTCGTGGATTGCATTGCCCGCTTGATCTGCAAGACACAAGCATGAAACGCGACTTTTCACGTTCCCAGACATCTGGCAGAAAACCAACATGGTCACTCTGCCTCCCTGAGCTGACAATTGATCCTGCGATGCGCGTCACCACTGATATCTCCGACGACGTCGTTGGAGGGATCGTGTTAATCACCAAGTATTACTCACCACTCAAATGCTCTCGTCCAGCTCTAGAACATCATTCCCAATTGCATTGCACTACGTCTGATGAGCCCATGCCGATTTGCAACAGGGATTGTGTGTGAACGTACCATTCCCAGCGCAAGAATGACCACCTGCTCAACCATCAGAACGACGGGTTCTGAAGCATTGGTCCGACTTCGAAGTCTGTGAAGCCGAATCAGTAAATTTTCCACCAGCTGAAGCTGAGCAAGATCCACAACTTACAAGGACACAACGAAGGATGTGTTCACATCATCGTGAGGGTGTTGCTAAGGAGTTCGGCATCGAGCGAGGACTGGCTCCAATGGAGAGCACGTCGGCCGATCTGGCTTCCTCTGATCTCTGACTGAGGTAGGCTCCAGAACTGATAGAGGAGTGTCTGTTTCCCAGACTGAAGACCACGGGAAGTCATGTTTTCGATCAAACAGCCTCAGGAAGAAGTCAGCTGAGAACGGACTCGTCAAAAGCCCCGGACAACGAATAAGGATGGAAGACTCACTGGTGAATCTCTAGGTAGGCTGAGCTAGTAGGGCTTGGTCATAACTTGAAACATTGAAACATGGGAGCGACTTGGCTCGAAATTGTCCGCAGAGTATGGTGACGCATGAAGCATCGCTATGATTGCTCGAATCGAACACGTCAACAGCAGCTCCGAATTGGGTGAGGCGAAAGGTTCGTGATGAGTAATGCGTTTCGATGAAGCTGGAATGAGAAAGGAGCTTCGACGGTTGGCTGGTTTGGCAGGCAACGAGGTGATGCCGGTTGATGGAGCTCGAAAGAAGACAGAGCCATTGGTTGAAGGGCAGATGCCGAGGTCATGTTGGTGACGGCTCCAGGTACGAGAGGGACCTGGACAGCCATGGGCTGAATGGAATGAACTCAACTTGAAGACAAGAGTTGTGGGCTGAAAGGTCAGACTGAAAGATCGTGTTGACCAGCGGCTTGGATGTGAACAAGCCATGGGCTGAGAAAGGACTCGATTTGAGAGAGTCTGGAGAGACACCAAGGTTTTGGTGTGTGAGATTGGCTCGTTGATTGAGAGGCGTGGGCTGAATGAACAACTCAAGCGAGTGTTCGAATGACACCGAGATTATGGTGACTAGGGCTCGAATAGGATGGAGCCATGGGCTGAATGATCGGACTCAGGTCGTGTGAGAGTCGTGGATTGATTAAAAGTCTCAAACAGTGTGAGTTTGAAGAGACACCGAGGTTCTGGTGACTGGTGATGGCTCGATGGATGAGAGACGTGGGCTGAAGAACTCGAATGGTGAGAGTCCAAAGAGACACCGAAGTTTTGGTGACTGAGATTGGCTCAATAGTTGAGAGCCGTGGGCTGAATGAATGACTCCAATGGATGAGAGTCATGGGTTGAGAATCAGACACCAGGACGTGGGTGACTGAAGAAGCTCGAAGAAGAATAGAGCTGTGGGCTGGAAGACAGACATCGAAAGTGTGACGACTGGCTGAATGGTGCTCAGATTGGACGAGAGCAGTGGGCTTGTAAACAGACATCGAGGGTTTGATGACTGAAAGGAGTAGCTCGAGGAAGAGTAGAGCCGTGGGCTGGTAGCCAGACATCGAGGGTGTGACAACTAGCTGAATGTTGCTCAGATTGGATGAGAGCAATGGGCTTGTAAACAGACATCGAGGAGTTGATGACTGGTAGCAGTAGCTCGATGAAGAGTAGAGCTGTGGGCTGGAAGTCAGACATCGAGGATGTGATGACTGGCTGGATTTTGCTCGGGTTGATGGGAGCAGTGGGCTGGTAGACAGACATCGAGGGTATGATGAATGCCTGGGTGTTGCTCAGAGTGATGAGAGCTGTGGGCTGGAAAGCCAGACACCAAGGATGTGGGTGGCCAGCAAGAGTGAAGTCGATGGGATAGACTGATGGCCAGACAACGAGTTTGTGTTGACCGGCGTGGCTCGAATTGGTTGGAAAGATTGGAAGTCAAAGATCGAGTTGGTGATGATTGACGTGGCTCGGATTGATTTGGTTGAAAGTAGAGAGGTCAGACACTGAGTTTGTGGTGACCGATGTGTCTCGAATGAGTTCGTTGGCAAGCGAAGAAGCCAGAACATCGGCGTGGTGGCTGACATGGCTCAGATTGATTGAAGAGAGTGAAGACAAGACACCGAGATGATGGTGACTGAAATGGCTCGAATTGGTTTGAATGTATCGGATGCAGAGATACTGGCGACCGACGTGGCTGGAATTGATTGAGATGGTTGAATGCCAGAGATCGAGGGTGATGAGATCTAGCATCGGCATGACCGGAAGGTATCTGGCCATGTCACCATGGTTGGAGAGCATGGTGGTGGACTGGTAGCGGTGTGATGGTTGACCGCAGGCTCGGAAGTCTCCAGAGCAATGGTTGATGATCTGAAGACGAGGTGGAGTGACAGCGGCATGATGGTGACCGCAGGCTCGGAAATCTCCAGGACACTGATGGATGAGCTGGAGACGAAGTGGACTGGTGGCGGCATAGTGGTGACCGCAGGCTCGAAAGTCTCTAGCAGTGATGGATGACCTGGAGACATGGAAGGGTAGCGGCATGGTGATGAACCGCAGGCTCGAAAGTCTCCAGTGATGGATGATCTGGAGACGAAGTGGACGAGGAGCGGCATGATGGTGACCGCAGGCTCGGAAGTCTCAGGCTGAGACGATGGACGTTGTGCACTCTGTGGTGATGGTGCGCAAAGCTCGAGACGTCGGTGTGATTGACAGATCTCAAGCAGTGGTGGACTTGTGGAACATGATTGAGTAGACTGTTCCAAGAACTGGGACGTTCTCTTGAACGAGGTTGAGTTGCGTGCGCCAAATTGGATGATGAGGGACGAAGAAGCTCTGGAGTGTGTTGAACTTCAAGCTGGGTTGGACTGGAAAGTTGTGATGGTTTTGTTGAGAATCGAGAGGTTGATTGGCTCTCTCGATGATTGCTGGAGTTGATGCGCTGAAAGTGTGAAGCGCGATGCTCAAGAAGTGGGAGATATCTCAAGCGATGCTGGATGAGGGCGAAGAGAACAGTGTCGGTTTTAATGAAGATGAAAGAGAATTGTTCTGAGGCCCGAAGATGAGTTGTTGCTGGTGAAGTGATGTGAAGCCGGCTGAGTTTAGAGTCGACTTGGTGGAATGTGGATCAAGTCATCATGACAAGCGATTGGTGAAGCGAGTCGATGATGGCGGTGATGCGTTTCTGCTTGGCATCTGCAGTGCACTGCCCAAAGGCACAGCAGAAGGTCCCGGAGGATACCGCTTGGAGGTGCAGAATCCGTCTTCATCCTCCGCCCCCAACACCGATGGTGAAGAGGAGTATTAACGTCTACCTCTGACGGAAGAAGCACCCTCAGAGCTCACTTGGAGATGGGGGGAGAGGAATTTCCTGTGGGGTACGGGGTGTCGGAGATGTGGGTGGACGTTTCGAAGAGAGAGACCGCGGAGGCGACGCAGGCGAGAAGGCGACAGTCGATGTCCCAGCGGCGATCGATGCGCCCGCTGCATCCGCCTCCCGCTGTTGTCCAGAAACAGCAGATCCCGATCCAGCAGCACGGAACCGGTTCTCCTTCCTGTCTCGAACCCACTCCCAGAAAGCGTCTGACATTTCAAAGTCGGTAACAAGGCGACGGTCGGCGTAGCGACGGACTCGGGGCGGCTGAGTCCACGGCAGCAAGCAATCCCAGAGCCTCTCACCAAAAACTTGGGAGAGATTCCGACGCCAGCCTAGGTCCCAGGGGTTACCGCGATAGAATGCAAAGTCGGGGTCGTGGTCGGGGTGGTCGGGCAAAAGCGCGAACCAAAAACCGCCTCGCACTCCCGCAACCTGACGCAGTTGGGTTTTCTCCGGAATCGTGACATTCCGCAAAGCCAAATCTCGGAACTTGAGCCAGAGGTTGCTGCCCGCAAGGAAGATGGCGACGGCGACGGCCCTAATCACCGCCGGCACATGAACCGGAGCGGACGAGCGACCTGACCTCGAAATGGCGATGAAGGAACTTATGATCACGAAAATGGCGTCCAGAAAAAGGAAGAGGATCGTGAGCAGGTACGACTTGATCGTGCCCAGCCAGACACAGACTCGAAGCCAACCGCAAAAGCTAAGCATGATGTTAGTCTAAACATGAAAGACGGGGTTCGGTAGCAGGAGAAGAATTGGTACTTACTGGTCGTAAAGAACCACATGGAGATCCGCCGGCTTCCTTTTTCCTTCGCCATGCAACGTGGCGAAATACGAACAATGGTAGACCCGGTCAGCAAGGTGCTCGTCTCGAGCCGGACAGCCGACCCTGCAGAACCGGAATCGCCTTGCATCGATCGAATAACGAGCGGCACGTTGCCCACCCCAAACAACGAAGTCTGACTGGTGTACCGAAGTGCGCCCACACAACGGTGATCTTGGCGCGTAAGACCGTGCGACGGCGAAGGCCCAGCAGACGAGGAACCAGGTGCGGACTAGCCCGAGTCCGACCCAGACCCCGATGGCGCCTGCCTTCAAGCCCGTCGGCTGCCCAGACGGCCGCAGCCAGAGATCTCCACCAGAGTCGACGTTGAAGAGTTGCATGTCTGAGGACGAGTCAGCATCAGTTTATCAGACGCGAAGGGAGAAACGAAGAAGGCAGAAAAGGCGATGGACGAGGAGGGGTGCACGTGGAGGGACAAATTCGAACGGGGACGAAGAGCAGAGAAGAAGGTGAATGAGGAGCGAGGGAATGATGCGAGAAGGAGTAGAGGGCAGAGGGCAGACCGCGAAGAGAGCTGGACGAGGGTACAGGGGAAGAAGGTGGCTCGAGAGAAAAGGTGCTGGTGGATGCTGCGTTCGCGAGATGCAGGCATGACGGCCCGGGGAGGGAGGGAGAAGCATCAGCAGGATCACCGGAACAAGAGCCAGAACCAGGACCAGGACCAGAATCGGGATGACGACGACGACGGCGACCGCCGCCAGGGAGCAGACTTACAAGCAAACTCGTACCCCACAGACCAGGATGACACGGTGAGGTAAACCAGGAGACCGAGGATGAACAGCCAACCTCCAGCTGGCTCATCGCTGAGCCAGATGGCGCCCCGCTTGGCGAACATCGCGACTCGAGAGTCCTGTTGCGTCTCGAGAACCGTGTCGAAAGAGATGGGTGAAATCCCCTCTATGCGAGTGGGAAAGACGTTCGGAAGAAAAAAAGAAAAGGTAGAGCAAACGCGAGCACGAATGGTGCCTAATCAAAAGTCAACGCGAAGTCTGCGTCCATACGCAAAAGCTTCTTGAAGAAAAAAAGAAAAGAAGAGAGAAAGGAGAGGGGAGAGACGAGGGACGAGAAGGTCAAGGAGATGGGGGATCGGGAGCATGGGCCACCTCCCTGTCCTGTGCCTTCCTCGCTGTTCCTTCCTCCCCGTTTCTCTTTCGACTGTCTGCTCAGGCAGCAATCACTCCCTTCAAGGCAGTCATCAGAGGCTGATGTCATGACGTTAATGGGGAAGGAGCTCAAGGGAAGTCGCTCCATCGTGTCTGAAAACGGTGGACGGTGAAGAACGGTCAGAATTGAGTGTGCATCGGCGGCATCAGAAGAAAACCTTGACCAGAGTCACACCGTACTGTTACGAGTTATCTAGGTATGCTGGGAGAGCTTTTCTACGAAGGGCATTCGTGTAAGAGGAGAATTCATGACAGACTATGTCAATCACACTGTAGGAATTTCTTCACCAGAGACTATCTACTAGGTCTTCTCCTTTCATCAGGAAATGGATGGGAGACACTCTGCTCTGTCCAGAATGGTCTGAGCCCCAGCAGCTTCCACTGTGGCCGTAATCACCTTCCGTGGACAGGCGTCACCTGCCATGGGACTTGAACAATGGTGGTGTCATTTCTGTTGGGAGAGGGAAAGACCATCTTCTACCAGGATCCCGTCGAGCAGTGACGCATGTACATGTCTGCATTTTCTCTCGCCTGCCTTCTCCATTGACATCCTGAAGGCAGGAGTTTGCCTGCACAGCTCGAAAGGTCAAGCATGCGGTAGCGGGACCCTCCATCCCTCCAAGTCAGGAATGGAGTCGACCAAGGCAGATGAGAGGAGAGATTTCAAGTATCCAAGTGGCCTTGATAAGGATTCCAAGGCATTTGTGATGCGTTATGTCTGCTGCTAATTTAACTTCGTGTTGCGGATGTCTATAAACAGTGGAGACAGGATTCCTGGTCATTGTGCACATTGTACTTGCCAATGTGATGCGACGACAGGATGGCGACTGGATTGAGTGAGCACAAGTGACAACCACCCATGACCTCATGGGGAAGTGTTCATGCTCCAGATGATGGCAGGACACGGCATCGATGCAGTGTGTTGAAGGCAGTTGCCCTCAACTACAAGAGTCATCAGCCTGGGAAACCATGGCAGCTGGCAACTCACCTCTATTGGCACAACCTGTGTATTCCAGAAACTGAGGGAAGGTCCATCGCCAGCTGCGTAAATGCGCCTGTAATACTTGTGACGCGGTCTGCGATTCTGCTCGCCACATAATCCTTAACCTTGCTCTTTATAGATACCTGGGGCGGCAAGCGCAGGCGCTTGCCTGTGTGCCAATCTGCGGTGACACTTCCCTCTCGAGATTCCATCTGAGCCGGAGGAGGTGCGGCTATCAGGCACCTCTTCCGGCCCTGTCAAGTAAACGAACAAAAGAACATGCTCAACTCTGAATTCAAGAAAATTTCCCTTTCCCATCTCTCAACTCTATCAGATCATGATTCGAGCCGTGGAAACTTGAGACAACTTCCCCAAAGCCATTCCCACACTATCTATCGCGATGTCCCTGCCACCGACCGTATGCCACGACACTTGTCTTCACGTCTCAGTCTTCGGCTCTCGAGTCCCCCCAGCAGACTCGACACATGTGCGGAACTCTCGCCATGGACGGAGCCGAGCCACCTCATCATAGACGTCTTTTGGCCCACTTGATCTCCAACGGAGAACCTCAAGCACACGGTGGGTTCGTCACGTTGAGGAAAATCAACAGTTGTTCTGATTTCACATGAATATTACGACTTTCGGAGGGCGGTCCATGTGTTTTTCTCCTCGAGAGTTTTCACGTTCTGGCACCACCAGCATTTATGCTGACGGATAAAAAACCATTTCTTTTAGGTCGGGTTCAAAATCAAGTGCGCCGCGAGGAACATTACCGACCTCGTCCGGCGGTTCAGTGTCATACTAGTGGTGGACGGGCATTGATGGTGCATCTTTGGCCCGAGGTTGGCTGTTTTTAGTTGCTGTGGCTTTCGTTCGGCGGACGCGACTGATCCCATTCCTCTTCGATGGGGAACAAACTACAAATCTTTTCAAGTCACCTGCCAGTTTGCACTAGATAGACCGCATGTTGAAGCCAAGCTGTGACCCTCATCACATGGGCAGCTCCACCATGACCTGACAAGTTCCTTTGGCCTCGTCTTTAACTTCCATTCACAGCTCCGGCCTTCTTTTCCTCGAACTCCTTCCTGAAAATGGCCTCCATCTCCCTTCTCATAGCAACAGCTTGAGAGCTCCCAGCAGCAGATTCGACATCATCCCAACTCAGTCCCTGATCCTTCCTGATGTCTTTTTTGAGCACGAACCCATGTGCAAGCCCGATCGGCAGCCCCGAGATGGCGATCGAGTCCTCAGCCTTCATCAATTTCCCATACACAGTAAACCCGCCCTCGCCGTCAAGCTTCTCGCCCGCCCTGAGGTCGCGCTTCGCAGTCGCCACGACGTCGCCGGCCCAGGTCTTGGTCTGACCGGTAGGCTCAGCGCGACACATGATGTTCGCCACCGAGACGCCCAGCTCCAGTCCGATCAGGTGGTATGGCTTATACTGCGCCGCGTATCTGCCGCTGCTGTCCGTCTTGAGCCCGTACTGGCGGAAGCAGTCCCGTTGGTACTGCGATGCCGCCTCGATGACGACGTACACGCCCCACCTCAGGTCGTCAAACACCCAGCGGCCGTCCTTTTCCATGCACGACACTACCTCCACGGTGCCCTTGTCTGCAAGCTGGCCGCCCTCGCTCTCGGGCTTGAGAACCTCGGGCAGGTCGTGCTTGCCGCAAGGCGGGAACTTGAGGCCCGCGGATGAGGGAGTCAGGTCGCAGCCGTTGGCGACGGCGGCCATCTCCAGTGCGGACTTGGTGCCGTCGAGGAAGCTGTTGAACATTTGAGGGTTGAACTCCGCAGAAGCGAGCTGGTCTTTTGTGAAACCATAGTGGTCCCATACTGTTTCTGGGTTTGAGTAGTGATATTGAGGAAGGTGTTTCGTTCCTTTGCCGGCACAGACGACGTCGCTAAGGTCCAGTCAGTCTACCTAACCAAAAGTTGATTGAGGAAACTTGCCCACTTACAATCCAGCTGTTCGAGCCCAGTCAACCAGCTCCGAGATAAGTGCTGGTTGGTCCCCGTAGGCCATGCTGTAGATGATGCCCGCCTCTTTTGCTTTGCGAGCGAGCAGCGGACCGGCAAGTACATCGGCCTCGACATTGATCATGACTATGTGTTTCTTGTGCTCGCAACACTACTCAGGGGTTGATAAGCCCGTAGATCCGATGGATGTATTTAGATTGTGCAGACTCACAAGAAGTGCGTGCTTGATACCAGCAGCCGGGTTTCCGGTCACCTCGAGTATCACATCAATCTCCGGCGTTTCAATGAGAGCAGAAGAGTCTGTCGTGACTATCGTCTTTTCCGCCTGGATTCCGTCAGATGTGGATGCATTGACGGTGGTATCGTACTTTTCAGCTGGGTAGTTGGTCCGTTTCAACGCTGCAAATGCCCTATCGGAGGACAGGTCCGCAATGCCAGCCAGTCTCATTCCGACCGTCCTGTGAGACTGCGCGATGAACATAGAGCCAAACTTGCCAGCGCCGATAAGACCAACTTGGATGGGCCTGCCCGCGGCCTCCCGCTCGGCGAGCTTGGTCGAAAGGCTGGTCATGTTGGGTGGTAGAAACGGGATGGTGGATGGTGGATGGTGGTATACACTAGAGGAAAGGCGATTTCAAGTGATAATGTTGATCAAGAGAGTTTCAAGCAAAATGCCCTTGATATCTTTGGAGTATCATGAACCGCACTTGGCCAGAGTGGCATTAAAGGGAGTGAGAAGGCTTATATCAAGATGTTTACGTGCCGAAGTGAACTAGTCTGCATCTGCAAATCGATGGAAATTAACACGTTTCCGCAGCGGGCGATCATCACTTCCAGTGTAGCTATATGCAAACACACCTAAGCCAAATCATCGCGATCCGCCGAATCCTTGCTGTGGTGGCCCCATTACTATATGTCATTTGCGGGGGAGCCATCCATTTAGAACTTTAGACCAGTGTTATGTGCAGGAATGATGCAAATCTGCAACATTCCCCACGTATGACTGTAGTGCAGTTTTCCGGAAATCCGGAAACAGGGAAACGTATTCCCAAGTGCCAATGGGACCGATCGAAAATAGCAAAGGAACTTTTACGACCAAACGGGTCGCGCGGTGAGGGGTAATAGAACGCGTTTGGAGGGACAGTGAGACAGATGAGCGATGAAAACGAGGGAAAGCAATTGAGAGTCAGCAATGAGCGGCTGGGCATAGGACATTGGAGAATGGGGAAGACTTGACGTTTGGGCGGAGGCAATGGAATATAACATGCTGAAGTCAGCCATGAGTATCATACCTGAGCAGATTGTTGGCTTGACTGTATTTTGTCTCTAGAAAATCTAGCTGTATTTTGTGCTCACATTTGTCGACCGAGAAACCCCAGATGTCGCCTTTGCTTCACAATCGATGCAATGGCACCACCAACCAATCTCGGAACAACTTTGGAGTACCATACAATTGTGGCCTCATGGTCACCAGAGGAGCGAGTCGCAAGGGAAAAGGCGCTGAAACGCAAAATTGATCTTCGCCTTCTCCCCATCCTCGTTAGTAACTAATTCTTTTCTGAGAAATACTACCCAACTGCTATTAACTCATAATAATTTGCGCCCGAGTGAGGAGAGTCTAATATACATACTCAATTACATCGATCGAAACGCGCTCCCACAAGGTAAGGTCCAGGGGATCTCCGAAGGCATTGGTCTGACTGGTATAGAATACAACATTGTGCTAAGCCTCACATTCATCGGATACATCCTGATGCAAGGTCAGCAGAACACAGAAGTTCTGGAATCATTTCACTCTTCCGATGTCCTGTACTGGTTTCTACCAGTCCCGAGCAACATGATATTGGGTCTTACTAGACCTAGTATTTACCTTCCAGCCGTCATGTTACTATGGGCCTCGTCAGCGGATGCTCGGGGGCTCAAGTTAACTCCTCTTTCAGTCTGTAATTTGTAGACTGACTCGTTTAAATCCGAAGCCGTACGTCAACGGTGTTTACGGCTCTTTTAATTCTATTCAACACCTGGCACAGCGACAAGACCAGCAGCAGACGCTCCCCCTATATTGTGTACCCGACGCTAGTTGCTATGTCTGGCATCATCATAACGCTTGCGACTACGAATACAGGTGCTCGATACTTCTCATTGTCAACTTCTTGATGCTCCCAGGGACCTACGGGGGCTTCCAAATTTCCAACGCCTGGGTGGCGAACATCGCTGCATGCCCTCAGAAGAAGCGAGCAATAAGTCTTGCAATGAGAAATTCGGTTGGCAACTTGGCTTTGGTTTGGACTCCATACTTGTACCCGAATCGTGATGGCCCGAGGTATACCACTGGTAAGTGCGGCCAGCCTAGCAACTGTTACAACGACTGACTTTGGATGCTTCAGCTTGGAGACTGGTGTCAATTTGGGCTTAAGTGTTATCACGTTGGCTTCCGTACTAAATCTGTCTCTCATTTTGAAAAGAGATAACAAGATCATTGACGAGCTTGAGCTTTTGGAATCCAACCTAAAAGGTGCCGAGGGCCAGCATAAACAGCAAGTGATCTCTCACCATAACGAGCACCCTACCCTGGTAGACCGACTGAAGTATCTTGTCCGGCAGAATAACGAGATGTCAGACGTAGGAACTGGGCTCAGCCAATTTCCTTAGAAGCCGAAGCGATCATTTCTACTGGCTTACCTAAGGTAGCATGCTGTTGACTCCGTGCGAAATAATTATTCTGAGCACTATCACGACGATTGCGTTCGCGTCTGCCTTTCTGATGAAGGGCACGACCATGTGGAGTCGCGTCGTGGGACTGGATCTCGAGGCGGGCTACGTCACCAACCTACTCAATCATGTGATCTCGCTGTTGAAGACGTCAGTGACTTCCGATCGACATGTGCTGCACCATATAGCATTTGGCCTAGAGAAGATGCTGGCGAAGCTCAACACGACTTCAGGCGTGGCGATTGCGCAGGGCTCGAGATAGGCAGCCCCGAGCATACCTAGGTAGGCAACGGACGCCGTGACAACGGTCTGTTTGCCCAAAAGTTCCCAACTGACGGGCATGACATGGATTTCTCAACACGGAATGGGTTCCAGGAAACACTGGCACAGCCAGCTTCAGTGGTGAGTTCTCTGGTGATTTGATATTTGAGGCTTTTGGGAGCGGCTCTGCGAATGATGGCTATGATCTGCCAACGAGTCAACCGTGGTGCTAAGTCAAGCTGGCCCAAATTCGGTTCGCCTGGACAATCCGTCTGCTGGGCATGACAAAATATTCGGTCAGTAGGAGCTTGCACCGCCGTCAATTCAAGTGACATCGCTTTACAAACTTGAATTAGAAGAATGTGAGAGTTCAAGTTACAGGCATCAGGAAATGGATTCTTTTTTCGTCCTGTCTAATCACGCAGCTGGAGACCAGGATGGTCCAGAGCTGACTGTGACCGGACCCCTGTCTCTCCAACGCTATCTCAACGGGCGCAGACCACCTCCCCAGCCACAGCATGAGTAGCTGCAGCTGCACGATTAGGTAATCTTGCTGCCTGAGGACGAGCAGGCACTTCTGTTTAGGCTCTCCACCTCTCTCTCCTCCCTTCACCACCGTCACCGACCACACTCTATCAACATCGCTTCTCATCCTATCGCGGCCGGCTCAAAGTAATTCCAAGGTATCTGCTGCAACAGCAGGTAACCGTGCACCGCCTGCCTACTGCCCACGACACTCCTGGCGACCAGTGTCTCGCGGCCAGCACCGATTTTTGACAGGCCTCTACCCGTCGCTCCACGGACGGCGGAAGACCCTGGGTGCTGGTGCATCTTGCAGCACTGGAGCTCGTCATATAGAGTGTGTCGTGGCTAGGCTGGGCGTGCGGGGATGAAATCAGTCGAAGCCTCTATCGAAGCCTCCATCTCGCCACCTTGTGGTCAACCAGCCAACCGAGCCGGCTCCCACCGCCAGCCCATCGCCGTTGCGAGAGCAGGCTGGGCGGGTGGCCCTTCTCGAAGGGCTTACCCAGGGCTGACGTCTTTGCCGTAGGTACTTGTTAGAACTGACGCTCGGTAGCACGAGTCAACTCGTCCTTACCCGTGGACCGGTCGCCATGGTCGCCGGTTCTGCAGAAGAATGCACCTCTCCCACTGCCCCCACAAGCTCGCCCTCCCCTCGATCTGTAAGCTCTGGCACCACGACGAATCCAAATACGCCCAGGCCGAACTCAGAGCCCGAGATTGAACATGAAAGCCAGTGCGCGCACGATCCTGGCCAAGCAAGCTCCGATCGACCCCCGACGATAGACGCAAACATCGAGGTCACGTCTGCCAGTGCACCTGCATCACCCCCGTACCAATCCTCATCTCCAAGAAGCTGCAGCTCCGGTGCACCCTCTCTGGGACACATCGAACCAACATGGCCCAAGAAAATCGACCTGACCAAAATTTCTGCTGTGGCGTCATGGGGGAAAGGGCAGAGCCTGCCTGGCCTGCTCTTTGACGTACATTGGGTGCCTTCTTCCAACAAGGCCTTCTTCGAACTGCGCGCCTCGGTCCAGCTCAAACATGGCCCTGGTCGCCGTCGGGACGGCAGGACCAGCATCTTCATCCACATCTACCCTGAGCGAATCCACCAGCTTTCTTTCGAAGCAGAGCCAGCCGACAAGATGTTGGGACATGACACCATAGCACTGGTATTCACTTTGTCCAGGCCACCGGCTCTGGTGCTTCCACCCACGGAATTTGAACCCAGGAACAAAGCATCGGGGAATATCATCACATCCTTGTTTCACTTGGCCAGACAGACGTCGTGGACTGTGTACGCTGCTGTGCCGCCACGGAGTCTGTCTGCTGCACGTATACGGAAGCTCTGCGCAGCCGTCTCGGAGCCGTTTGCCGGGAGTATCGCTGCGTTCGCGAGTGCGGCTACTCTTTATCAGGGCCAAGGGGGCAAGATAGTCGAGGGAGACACTCTAGCATCTAGCACTTCTGGCGACAGCGATCCTACTGGACAAGATGTGCACGATGAACCTCCAAAATACGAAGAATCTGGCTCTGCTCCTGTCTACCCAGGCCTCGATAAAGGCAAAAAGCGTCTCCGTCGAGGTAGCACTCCCGAGACACGCCATGAGCAGAAACCACTACAGCTGGGCGACATCGATGGTCTTCTGCAGTCGCGCCTTTCGACCCTTGAGCAGCGTTTCGACGATGCACTTGCGGCCCACAAGAAGGAGATGGTAGAACTCGTCGGACAGGCAGAGTCACGCATATTGGACACGCTCCATAGGGAGATGGGGGAACAGTCGGCCGAATTCGTCGAGTCGCTGGACAGAAGGGTCAAGGAGGAAGTGGCAGAGCTGGAAGAGACTGTGATGCGGAACATTAGCGAGGCTCCCTTGCAAGCCACTCTGACCTTCCCTGCACATCCTTGGTATTGAAAGACAGTGGAATGCAATGATCTCTCCACAATACTTGATAGCTATAATGGAAATATGTCACATGCCTCCAGTGACAGCAAGATGAACCCCATTGCGTGGGCCCGGAATCCGGCGCGTCCCTCGGGCGGCAGCTGCCGGAGCGGACCCTGAAAGCGTCGATGATAAGCGCCGAGCTAATCGGCAAGGGCTCCGTTGTCCGGGTACCTCCCGACTCCTGAGGAGGGGTCATTTTCGGCCACTTCCACCACGCTACGAACCAGATTGAAGGTATCACAAAGAGAGACAAGAGAGGCAAGACGGATCGAACCGAAACTCCGGACCAAGCAGGCATAGCTCGACGAGATGACCGAAGGCGGCGCAGACTCAGCAGCTCGGCTCTGGATTGCGGGGAAGTATCAGCCAGGGAAGGGTGAGCTGTAAGTGCATCCATTTATTGGCGCCGTGTCTGAGCGTCAAACACATCGACATACCTGATCATAATACTGACACTACCATCAGCATTCCAATCGAGGACCCCGCCACCGGATCAGTCTTCGCCCACTGCCACTCGGCCTCCAGCGAAGATGTCGAGACCACAGTGCAGCTAGCCCACCAGGCCTTCAAGTCAGGTGCCTGGTCCCGCCTCCCGCGGCACCTGCGCGCCGACGTCCTCGAGAAGGCGGCCGCCCTGCTCACCGAGAACCTCCCAGGGCTCATCGCGCTAGAGGTCCAGCAGACAGGCCGCGCGGCCCGCGAGATGAACGCCCAGGTTCCCTCCCTGGTGCGCTGGTTCAAGTACTACGCCGCCCTCCTGCGCACAGAGGAGCGGCCCGTGCTGCCGACGCAGGGAAAGCTGCACAACTGGGTGGACAGGGTGCCGCTGGGCGTCGTGGCACAGTTCACCCCCTTCAACCACCCGCTGCTCATCGCGGTCAAGAAGGTCGCGCCCGCCCTGGCCGCCGGGAACTCGGTCGTCGTCAAGCCCAGCGAGCTCACGCCGCTCACGACGCTGCGCCTCGGCGAGCTGCTGGCCCAGGCTGGGGTCCCCGACGGGGTGTTCAGCGTGCTCCCGGGGTACGGCGCCACCACGGGCGCGGCGCTGTGTGGTCACCCGCTTGTCAGGAAGGTCGACGTCACGGGCGGGACGGCGGCCGGCCGCGCCATCGGGAGCATCGTCGGGCGCAACCTCGCCAAGTTCACCGCTGAGCTGGGCGGCAAGGCTCCCCTGCTGGTGTTCAAGGAGGCCCACGTCGACCTGGCTGTCAACGGGATCGCCTTCGGCGCCTTCGTGGCGAGCGGGCAGACGTGCGTGGCCGCCACCAGGATCATCGTCGAGAACTCGATTCTCGAGACGGTCCTGGAGAAGCTCGCGGCGAAGGCGGAGGCTATCTCTAGGGGGATGGGTTCGCCGGCTAACCCTGACTCGACCATGGGCCCTTTGATCTCGGAGAAGCAGCTGAACAATGTCGAGGCGTTGGTCCACGACGCTGTCAGCAGCGGACATGCGACCCCGGTCTTTGGGGGCGTCAGGCTACGGGGGACGAGCCGCCTGGATGACACCGACTTTTCAAAGGGATATTTCTACGCCCCTACGGTTCTGACATCCAGTAGCGGGAATAGCATCCTCAAGACGCGCATCTGGAAGGAAGAGGCTTTCGGTCCAGTCGTGGTGGTGGTGGGATTCGATACCGAGGATGAAGCCGTGTCGCTGGCGAACGACAGCGAGTTCGGGCTGGGCGCTGCTGTGTGGACCAAGGATCTGTCACAAGCGTATCGCGTGTCTGAGCAGATCGATGCCGGGATCGTGTGGGTGAACACGCACCATCGCAACGACCCCAGCAGCCCCTGGGGAGGAGCTAAGAGTGCGAGTGGCGTGGGTAGTGAGAATGGGGTCGATGCGTACCACGCGTATACCACTATGAAGAGCACCATAATCAACTACGCGTCAACGGAAGAAAGTTTGGCTAATGATGACTGGTTTAGGGAAAGTGGTGGTAATGTCCGATATGGTTAATGCAATTTAAAAAAAGGTCGGGTCCATGCAAGCCACTTCGAATGGATTTATTCACAAAAGTCTTCCATCAGGACACAGTGCTGGGTATGACGATTATTCTGCCACGGCTCGATTTTGTAAAGTCAGCCCTCCCCCGAAGTAACGTTGTCATAGTTGTACACCTTTAGCCTAGACTGGTAGAGTAGAGATCGCCAAGCCGAACACACCCCAAACCGAATACATCATCACCCCCCTTCCTCTTCCCGGCCTCCTCCTTTCTTACTACTATTACTCCTTAACCAATTATCCTCTTATCTTTAAACCAGTACCAATAGATAGCCATAATTTTTACAAAGCTTATATATAGTCTACTTTATTAGAAATTACAATAATATAATATTATATAAGAAAATAGCTAAGATATACTAAGTTAGTATAGATACCCTATATAGTTATCTTTATAGTATAAAATCTTAAAAGAAGGTTAGTAAAAACTAAATAAAGCTATT